>KZ654773.1:6294-19169 GCA_001010745.2 Gerris buenoi
TGAACTTTATCTGAACAATTGGTTCGTCCTACCCGTTCTAGTAAGAAGTACTAGACTACTACTACTACTACTACTAGTTTATGAGATATGTTAGTTCGCAAAAATTATTGACAGATCGATAGGCTGTCATTCAGAGACTACAAAGTACCCTAATGTTTGGAAAGAATTTCTGTATTTGAATTTTAAGATATAAATTATAATAG
Source organism: Gerris buenoi (assembly GCA_001010745.2). NCBI lineage: Eukaryota > Metazoa > Arthropoda > Insecta > Hemiptera > Gerridae > Gerris > Gerris buenoi. Next base: position 6,498 of record KZ654773.1, read on the forward strand.
TTCTTTAGAACGAACACATAGTTTCTATTATGGTGCGTCAGCTTGGATGGCAAAAGTAAAGAATGAGATGAATGATTTTTATGAGGTTTAATAGTTTCAAAAATGAATGTCCAACAAATCATTTATTTTGATAATAAAAGATCATGTTCTTTTTTCCAAGAAAAAATGTTAGTAATTTTTTTGTTCCACTCACTGAAGACGTGTGTTTTATTTTTTTATACACACAGATGTTTGAGTTCACATCGAGATATTGGAAACGCGTTTTTCCCGTTCTTCTCGCCTCTTCGTTTTTCTTATTCGCTGCTATTTTGTCACGAGTTTGTTGAGTATCGAAGTTATTGACAAGCGATGTGGAACTGATACCTATTATACAGTGAGGGGGAGGGGGAGAGAAGGAGTCCTGTCAAGGGGGGTAAAAAAGACGAAAGATATTTCCGACTATAGATTTGTTGAGACGACTCGCAGAGTTTTCGCCTCATTTTTTTTTTAAAGCTGAACTTTATCTGAAAGTTGAACCCCGTTGTGCGAAGAGTCACGAAGACTTGCAACACGGCTGATAATCCCCTTCCAGATACTCGCGTAGAAAAAGGAAAAACGCTTCGAAGCTTCCGATAATTGTAAACCAAGCGTTAAGGATTCAACATTGAGCTTTCACACTCAAACGACAAATTTATACGATTTTTTTTGTGTAACAAAACGGAATGATAAATTTGCGTCTCTAAAAATCCAAAATCAGTGTTTAATCTTTTTTTAATTTTCATCTCTTCCTTTTTGCTAAAAAATATAAATAGGGTTAAATCCCTCATCCAAAATTATAATTAAATTTAATTCAATAAATTTAAATAAACATTTCACACTTAATTTTTAATATTTTATTTAGTTTTGCTAATCGAAGGGCTATTGAAATTATTTTTATAAGAAAATGAGTATTACCTAATTGTTTTATTATAAAGAAGAAGAAAAATTTAAACTTTAAAAGTACTTGAATAAGTAGTTTGTAGTTAGTTTTGCTAATTAGAAAACGAGAAACTCTAAAATAACTATTCGCAAAAAAAAGAATAAGGAATAGTCCCTCCACGTAAAATATTTCTTTACAAATCAAAGTAGCTTTCGGCCTCTATAAGGTCATCTTCAGTGCCGGAAGATGTAGAATCGTAAATCAACTAAAAGAGCTTTTCCACCTCTGTCGGCACTGAAGATGGCCTTATGGAGGCCGAAAGCTACTTTAATTTGTAAAGAAACATTTTACGTGGAGAGACTTTGTCTTCTAATTTTAATGATGACCTCCACTCACGCTCCATATCCTATATAACTATTCGAAGGATTGTAATAAGAACAGGAATCAACTTTTATCTATGTATAAAAATAGCTAAATTTCGCCTCTCTCCGAGGCATGGAAGTGCCTGAAAACAACATTGAACTTTATATAAGTTTATATTCTGTTGCGTGTAACACAAAATGTATCGCTCTTAAATATCATACCACGAAGNTTCGCCTCTCTCCGAGGCATGGAAGTGCCTGAAAACAACATTGAACTTTATATAAGTTTATATTCTGTTGCGTGTAACACAAAATGTATCGCTCTTAAATATCATACCAGGAAGTTAATAGGATTTAGATTGGTTTTCAATGATATCATAGCTTCTAGTGGACTTAAGTGCGGTAATCAAATTGAATAAATGTTTCATAATTTTGTATCATAAAATTCATCTACTATATCAATTAGACAAATTTAAATTGGTTTACTTCACGTTAAAGCACTTAAATGACGATTTTTGGATTCGATGTATAAAAATGTATCCATGATTGAATGTATTACCATGAAATAGAGAAAATTAGTATTTTATTTTTGTATTTTTATNCATTATTGATTACCATTTTGTGATAGAGTATTTTTAATTACACTGGGAATAATTAGTTTTCTATCGTTTTATCATTTATTTACATATCTTTCAACTTCAACTCAATAAATTTAGATGTACTAACCCTAAGCACAACGAGAACTCATTAAATGCACTGAAAAAGGTAAATTTAAATGGTGTGTTCAGTCTAGCTGCATGTTGAAAACTAATAAGAATGGGTATATTATAATGTCCATCCTAAATATGTAATTACACGTCATGTTAATGCTGTACATTAAATTTATTAAAATATATGTTTTAAAAACCTCGATCCGGACGTACCTCTGCCTAAATTCGTCCGGGTCAACAGGGTCCCACTATATTATACTTATATCTTCTTATCAGGTATTAACACGAATAAACTAACGAAAATTTGCAGGTCTAACAATAATAAAAAAAAAAGATATCATTAATTAAAACGTTTGGACGCTTATTTAAAGGTCATATTCAGTATTTAATTTTAAAAATAAAACAACTATAATTACATTTAAATGCTTTTTGTATGTCAGTATGTATGTTGGCCAGTATCTGTTCGTCATTAGTNTAAATGCCAACTTAATGAGTAAGATGAATAACTTACATGAATCAAACGTGACTTCAGAAAGGAGAATCCATCTTGAAGAAAATTGAAGTCTAATTCTAACGTAGCGAGCAAGACGGTCGTGCAGGGGTATCGTGATGTTGTAAGCGGCTTGTTTAGGATGTTCCATCAGTGGGACAAATTTAACAGGCAAACTTTGATACTTTTCACCATCCATTGAAAAAACAACCATTGCTGATGAAAATACCTGTTAACAAAGTAAGAGAATTTCATAATTAATCATTATTTCGAGGATTCAATATAATAAGCTATGTTTTTATAAAGATTTGAAAAACACTGTTTACTAAAACGTTTTCATTTAAAAATTAATAAAGTTTTTCTGGGATTGGTTCTAATTTCTTCCATTAAATGCTTCTATTATGTTTCTGGATTGAAAACATAAAAGTTTATAACTGCAATCATGGAACAAAAGTTGTCAAAAGATTTAAAAAATACCATGAACAAGAAGTGAGTTGATTATATTAGCTTTAAATGAATTGAATGTTATTATGAATAAACTAAAAGTATTTTACGATCGCACGAACTAGGATTATCTTTCCAAATTACTTAGTCTATCTATTTATCTTACTCTTGTTTATCTTTACTCTATAATTATCTTTCTTATTAATTTAAGTATCTTACAATCTTTAAGAGCAACAACTCCGTATTCTTTATTTAAAAATATAATAATCCATTTTAATTTCTTTTATTCCTTATTCTCTTTATCACTTAAAAAGAAGACCATGTAAATTATTTTTACTTCCTTATTTAAAGAGAAAGTATTGTGGTTGTGCGAAAATTCGATTTGAGATTTTGATGAATTTACACGTTTTGAGCCTCATGAGTCCAAAAAGGTGGGTTTTAAAAAATGTCTGCAAACGCCAGGAGCCTAAACTACTGTACACAATGATTGGCGCATATGTTACCTATAAAATCATACCTCGAGGCGAAATCGAGAAACTAATTTAGCCCTAAATTTGAGATAACTACCCACAAAAACTCATTTAGTCTATTTAAATAATAATCTAACNTATCGACAGAAAATATTTGACAACCCTGTCAGAGTCGATTATTTTAGACTCCCTGGGAATTATTAACTACCATATCTACTGAATATACTACTTACTTTAATTTTATCTTATTTTACTTTAAATCAATTTGTTTTGACAATGTGACCCTTTCTTTGTTTAATGGTAACTAAATTTATTATATTTATTTATTTACTGCTAATTTATTATAATTGTTTAATTTTTATAATTGTGTCATGTTATATAATTGTACAGAATATTATTTTGATTATTTTAGTAATGTCTCACGATATATGAGTACGCTGTGTTTAGTAACCCATTCTATTTGGGCAGCATCACTGTTATTTCTGTAAATAAAGTGTTTCTCTCTATCCATATGGCAAATCTTGAGCTCTTATTGGCTCCCCACCCAATTTGCTAGTTTTTTCCGTGCTGTCAACGCACTAGCTCTCGTTTGGCACAGACTGTAAGCTACGGCATTAACACAGCTTAAATTAACTTCTACGTCAGCCGTCATGACTCTAGAGGATATTCACGATCATACATTGTTTTTATTTATTATGTAACATGCTTCATATAAATTATAACAACATTTAAACTAGCTTCATTAACGTAATCTTATGGTAGGATTTAATACGCTTGTTTAAACCTATAAATTAAGTTTATAAGCCTCTCTCAGCATAAATCTAAATCTTCGGGAAGAGAGTGCGTCAGAGATTTTGTGAATTTCCGAAGTTTCGAACCCAGTAGAGGGATCGTTCTCAAGGGAGTTTCCCTTGATGAGAGCAATTTGCAACTGCAGCGTGGTCTCCGCTGGAACATGTAGATTTATTATCTGGGTGCGAAAACCTACGCTATAGAATCTTTTAGCATAATTTAATTCTAATATACAATCATCTGGAATATACAAGTACTAGCTCCTTTACAAGTACCTGGCATATAAAAATCACCTGGAATATACAAAGCACTTGCCAAGCGTAGGTGGGACTCTCTGGCCACAAGACCAGCTAGTAGGTTTAAACTTAATAATAAATTCTTATTACCATTTCCTATTTTACCTTTTCTCCATTTATATTACAATCGTAGAATTACAGTTAAAAAAATTTGAAGGACAACAATTGTGATTCTTAAAACACATTGTTTTTTGTTCTTATTAATTTTTTTTTCACTGATTATTAGAGTTTACACTAAAACATGTGCTTTTTATCGAAGTTTATTACGATTACCTTTCTTTCTTAAAATACCTTGATTATCCATAAAGGATAAACACAAACTCTCTCTCCACAAAAAATGGAAAAACTCACGTCCATCTAACTTAACTAACTTCTTTTCTTCTGCAATAACCACTAATGATGGCCTTTTGAAGACTGAAAGCTGATTTGGCATTAGATTATTTTCAATTTATGTGGAGAGACTGTTTGTGTTATTCCACACACTGTTAGTGTTTTTGAGTGATCTCCATAGACGCTTTCATATCTAGCATTAATTTATCATAATTTTCAATAAAAAATAAAAAATGTCGGATAAAAAAGTTAAAGGTAAATTAACCCTTTGCACTGCTAGCAAGAAACATCTTGATAGATAATTTGAATTACATATTATTTTCATTTTATCCGATAAAATATGACAAAGATATCATTTATACCAAATTTGATAATATATATTTAGTCAATTTTTAAAATGAAATAAACAANTATATCATTCTTAAGTCAACCAAGTCTTCATGTATGTTATGTCAGAACGATGATAATACTTCCGTGCGCAAAGCAATATAACACTTAAATTTAGTTTGAAGTAATCTAAATGCTTTAAGGTACTTAAAGAAACTCGTATATCGTAGTTCTTGGCAGCTATTTCGACTGCTCTCACTTATACCAACTAATCTCCTTAAAATACTATTCTTTTTCCGAAGCCATTTATCCAATTAGTGTTTTTAGTTGTTGCCATTATCCGTTTAGTAGTTTTAGTAGTTTAAGTCCATAACAAATACTCTTAAGGTTTGTTCCCTTCAAAGCATCTCGGAAGAAAAAGGCCCTTAAGAAAGAAAAACAACTAAAAAAGTTGAAGGGAAACAGTTTGGGACGGTAAAGGGTTAAGTAAAACTCCTCCGAGGTAACTGTATAAGAAGCAAGATTGGATACGATTGTTCAATGAAAAACAACATGCCCTTTTTCCTTGGTTAGGAAAACTCCTTTCTAAGAAGAAGTTTTTCCCTTGGTTTGAAACTTTTAAGTTACACTACCTCATTTCCAACAACTTGAACATTCTTACTCGTGGTCCAGGACCAATTCAAACAAAGAAAAAAAAAGATTATTATAATGCTGCGGTTTTTGTTTTTCTTCTTATTTTTACAAAATTAAAATGAACAAAAAAGTTTTAATTTTTACCCCCTTTTTATTATTTCTTAAATATAATTATTAAAAGTGGGAAAAAAGTTTATTTTATGGCTGAAATGACTGTAAAGTTGACAAAAAACTGTTGTAGTGATGATACAATACTGTATTGTATAGTAGATGAACAATAAGTTTCAATATTGCTAGACATAAAAGTTAAAATAATCAAAATGAGCGTCTTTCTTACTTTATAAGTACACTAGAGGAAGCTTTAGAATCTTAAAAATACTACAAGCCCTTTAAAAAAAAGGGTGTTAATTATAAATCCTTAATAAATTTTGTTTGTGTGAGTGATCACCAAGCTAATTTGTTGATTAATAAATTTATTAATTATTGCAATGGTTAATATTGGTATTAATTAATTTTAATTTTATTTTTATATTTTAATTCGGATTTACAATTTTTAAACAAGAGAAACATTAAGAAAAAATATTATATTTGTAGGTCTTTCTTTAAGCATAGGTTCTTCATACAGTCCACTGTTTTGTCATCTTTATCGTCTGAGTATTAAAATATATGAAATACTTTAATATATAGATGAAGAAAGGACGAAAATAATGTTCAAAAAAGTTATATTAATTACATTTTTTTATGTGTATATATTATTTTAGAATTAAAATTTCATAAATTTACAATGTTGTTTTAATATATGGGAGGTAAGATGGCTGATAAGGTGTAATTTAACACGCACACCAAAAAATTATAATAAAAAAAAAGATATCATTAATTAAAACGTTTGGACGCTTATTTAAAGGTCATATTCAGTATTTAATTTTAAAAATAAAACAACTATAATTACATTTAAATGCTTTTTGTATGTCAGTATGTATGTTGGCCAGTATCTGTTCGTCATTAGTTTTGCGAACCAACATTACTTAAAAACTCCTAGTCTAAATGTTATGAAATTTGAATGGTGTATTATTATTAAATTTATATCGCAAATAGCTTCTTACGAAAATTCTCACTAACCCTAAGCACAACGAGAACTCATTAAATGCACTGAAAAAGGTAAATTTAAATGGTGTGTTCAGTCTAGCTGCATGTTGAAAACTAATAAGAATGGGTATATTATAATGTCCATCCTAAATATGTAATTACACGTCATGTTAATGCTGTACATTAAATTTATTAAAATATATGTTTTAAAAACCTCGATAATCCGGACGTACCTCTGCCTAAATTCGTCCGGGTCAACAGGGTCCCACTATATTATACTTATATTTTCTTATCAGGTATTAACACGAATAAACTAACGAAAATTTGCAGGTCTAACAAACTAATCTTTTTCAGTGGATAAATACGATGATTTTTTCTTGTTCAGGAGAGAAATCGTTCAAAGCTTCAAACGCATTTCAAAATTCTAGCGTCGGGGGAGTCTCTTTAACCCTAATTCAGTTCAACAATTTAAATGTAAATTGAAAATGAGGTTTTACCCCCCTTTGGTCCGGTCTACTGCTGCCCCATAAGGGCTGAATCGAAATTGCTTCGACGCATGTAGCGCTTACATGCCCCAACGAGCCTCTGAACCTTATGCAAGGTTCTGCAAGTGGTGGGGGAAGGTTTATTTCGCAAATTGAATTCACGTTATGTACTTCATCCATTGATAACACGGAAGCCCTACTGACAAACATTCTCACCCTTTTCCAATACGGGTTTTGAGTGCAAAGGGTTTAAAAACATAATAGGACAGTTGTTTCAAACATCCGATAAAATATAACACTCTCAAATGTGATTCAAAAACCAATCTCCTTTTCCTAAAATTGGAATTTTCACGAGTTTGTAGACATCTTCATTATTGATTACCATTTTGTGATAGAGTATTTTAATTACACTGGGAATAATTAGTTTTCTATCGTTTTATCATTTATTTACATATCTTTCAACCTCAACTCAATAAATTTAGATGCTTTTACAATCCACTATAACTTCTAAACTAAAAACATATAATACTCGTATGTTTCAACCGTTGTAGAATTATTACTTTTACACACATTTTACTGCCAATAAAAAATGTATAATCCATAATTCTAATTTCTAGGTTTATTGATTATAGATACAAACATTAACATGATTTTACATTTTAAACCATAACCTAAGCAACCAACTCGGAATAACCACTAAATAAAGACATAACCCTGAAAAATATTTATGACACAAGAAACTACATGAAAATATTTACTGCACTCTGCAAGAGCGTTTCAACGATTTACACCAAAGTAGGTGTAAACCATCTGGCCCTGAACTCTTAGTACCAAATTTCATTCCGCAGAAGGTTTAAATTAATATGGGACGAATAATGGGCTAATATAAAACTACCATTGAAATTTCATAAAAATTCGGACGACTAGTTTGAAAGATATGTTGTAAGTGTGTATGATAGGGAGCCAGGGTAGCCGAGCGTCTCAATCAAGCTATCAATAAGTCGAGACAACTCGAGGTCGTGGGTTCGATCCCGTGCCATGATACTCTGAATGGCATCAATGAATCGCAGACGGTACAGGGCGAGGGACACCCTTTATGGGAACTCTTCACCACTCTTTTATGTGGGTCTGATCCGTGTCATGATGATGTAATTGGTATCTATGGTTCGAGGACGGAGCAGGGCGAGGGACACCCTTTATAGGGACTCTCCACCCACGCTTTGACACACGCTTATATAGCTTACTAATGACCACACCATACTCGCTTCGGCCAGCGGTACATTGTACAAATGCATGATGTGTGAAGTAGCTAGAACTCTCCACCACGGGGCGTAAAAAGGGCCTAAGTGATGGCCTAATTGGAAGGTTCGAACAATTGGTTCGTCCTACCCGTTCTAGTAAGAAGTACTAGACTACTACTACTACTAGTTTATGAGATATGTTAGTTCGCAAAAATTATTGACAGATCGATAGGCTGTCATTCAGAGACTACAAAGTACCCTAATGTTTGGAAAGAATTTCTGTATTTGAATTTTAAGATATAAATTATAATAGTTCTTTAGAACGAACACATAGTTTCTATTATGGTGCGTCAGCTTGGATGGCAAAAGTAAAGAATGAGATGAATGATTTTTATGAGGTTTAATAGTTTCAAAAATGAATGTCCAACAAATCATTTATTTTGATAATAAAAGATCATGTTCTTTTTTCCAAGAAAAAATGTTAGTAATTTTTTTGTTCCACTCACTGAAGTCGTGTGTTTTATTTTTNAAAAATACCATGAACAAGAAGTGAGTTGATTATATTAGCTTTAAATGAATTGAATGTTATTATGAATAAACTTAAAGTATTTTATGATCGCACGAACTATGATTATCTTTCCAAATTACTTAGTTTATCTATTTATCTTACTCTTGTTTATCCTTACTCTATAATTATCTTTCTTATTAATTCAAGTATCTTACAATCTTTAAGAGCAACAACTCCGTATTCTTTATTTAAAAATATAATAATCCATTTTAATTTCTTTTATTCCTTATTCTCTTTATCACTTAAAAAGAAGACCATGTAAATTATTTTTACTTCCTTATTTAAAGAGAAAGTATTGTGGTTGTGCGAAAATTCGATTTGGGATTTTGATGAATTTACACGTTTTGAGCCTCATGAGTCCAAAAAGGTGGGTTTTAAAAAATGTCTGCAAACGCCTGGAGCCTAAACTACTGTACACAATGATTGGCGCATATGTTACCTATAAAATCATACCTCGAGGCGAAATCGAGAAACTAATTTAGCCCTAAATTTGAGATAACTACCCACAAAAACTCATTTAGTCTATTTAAATAATAATCTAACGATATAAGCTATTTTTATAGGAAAAATATTATTCCTAAGAAAATAGCTTTAAACAAGAGAAAGGCCGGGTTTGGTTTCACGCCGAGGAGAAGTTAATTTTAGAAAAATGTTATTTTTGTGATTATGATAAATTTTGATGTAATGTTCAATAATATTTAAATGCGCTTACGAAAACTTATAACTAGAAAACGCTGGGCTAAGTAATTATGAACTTCCCTATTGAGAAAGCTTGTCTGAGTTGTCTCGAACCGATTTTTTATTATTATAATTTCGTTATTTTCGGCTCTGTTCCTTTGTCTACATTTTTTTTTTTCTGTTCAGTTAAATCTGGGCTTTCCAGTTCTAATATTTTTAGAATTTAGCTTCAATATCTTTTAGTTGTTGTTCACTTCGACCACAATGTAATGCAATCCAGGCTAATTCTACCGACAAACACATCTCACTATTAAAAAGACAAACATTCTAAACATAGACTACAGCCCCGAGCTTTAGTTAAGCTGAATTCTTCAAGTGTCTAATAACGAGATGAACAGCATAGTATTGGAAAGGCAAGTGATTATATTGCCTCAAGATCTGTAAAGTCAGAAGGTTCCTATATATTCAAGCATTGTTTCGTCCAAATCCTCTATTTTGCTGCCATCTTCATTTCCTTTCTCGTAGATACTTCAGCCCTCCAATTCCCATCTATTCTTATTTCCATTTCCTATCTTACCTTTTCTCCATTTATATTAAAATCGTAGAAATACAGTTAAAAAAATTTGAAGAACAATAATTGTGATTCTTAAAACACATTGTTTTTTGTTCTTATTAATTTTTTTTTTTACTGATAATTAGATTTAACACTAAAACATGTGCTTTTTATCGAAGTTTATTAAGATTACCTTTCTTTCTTAAAATACCTTGATTTATCATGTTTAAACACAAACTCTGCCTCCACGTAAATTGAAAAAACTCACGTCCATCTAACTTAACTAACTTCTTCTCTTCTGCAATAACCACTAATGATGGCCTTTTGAAGACTGAAAGCTGATTTGGCATGAGATTATTTCAAATTTGCGTGGAGAGACAGTTTGTATTATTCCTTTAAGATGACCTCCATAGACGCTCCCATATCTAGCATTGATTTATCATAATTTTCAATAAAAAATAAAAAATGTCGGATAAAAAAGTTAAAGGTAAATTAACCCTTTGCACTGCTAGCAAGAAACATCTTGATAGATAATTTGAATTACATATTATTTTCATTTTATCCGATAAAATATGACAAAGATATCATTTATACCAAATTTGATAATATATATTTAGTCAATTTTTAAAATGAAATAAACAAGTTAAATTGATGTACAGAGAAATATTTTCTTAATTTCTAGTTCTTGCTATTACTTTGATCGCTTGGCTGTTTCTTTAAAATATTTAAATAATAATAACTTATTTTCTAATCAGTGTGGGCGTGGCCTTGAGAGTGGGGGATAGAGGTGGGCGAGGCCTAGGGGATCAGGCGGGGGTCAGAGTGGGGGTTGCCACAAAGGGCCTAATACCTACTTATTTCTTTTTGGCTTCTTCAACGTCCTAATCAATCCATCATTAGGTTATTTTTCCCATTGACTTAATGTGATCTCAGTGATTAAACATGTTTCACCTCTCTGGTGATTGCACGAGAAATGTTTGTTTGACCTAGTTTTCAGACGAGTTTTGTGTTCTCTCGTTGAAAATATAAAATAGTCGTAAAATAAAAGTTTACGAAATACATGTTTTGACTAGTTTGGTCTACATAATTTTTAAAAACATCTTAATTAGCTAATATTCTCGAAACTCTTTAGAATTAGTAGATAAACTTTATATACTAAGTCTACTTTCCAACTTCATGCGGTTTTCAGTTTAATAACTTTATTTTAAGTTTTTATGAAATCTTAGTTAGGGAATTAGTAAGAGAGAAAGACGAATTCTTCATAAGTCCGTAAAAACTGAAACCGGGGTTCTTGAGTAAAAATATAATCTGCTGAAAAAGTTTATAAGACGGATTAAGACTTATCAAGGCTTGAAGTCTTTCTCATGTACTTATACACTTGCCTGATTCCGACACGGAAATGGCAAATAGCTTCTCAGAGAACAAACTAGGGCTTATTGGGTTGACAAACCATTAATGGGGTTCTCAACCCCGACGTCACTTACCCAGATTAATATTTTACAACTTGTGAACCGAGAAAAATCGGGCATCTTTATAAAGACAAAGCTGCTTATGTTATGAAGTATCGAGATGGACGAAAAAAAAGGGGGTTAAGAAGTCCTGAGGCGTTACAAATACAAAATCAATAAGTGAACAGCGTAAAAAGTTATTAAACATTGCCAATTATACGTTATACATTAACTTTTAACAATTTTTTCCAGGAATAAAATACTTATTTAAGCATTAAAACCCTTCGTATTTATCATTAACGTTTTATTAGTTATTTAGTTTCTTTTTTAAAAATGATATTTTATTAATTATTAGTTTTATTTCATTTTAGTACTATGATTAAGTGCCATGATGAATTTACACGTTTTGAGCCTCATGAGTCCAAAAAGGTGGGTTTTAAAAAATGTCTGCAAACGCCTGGAGCCTAAACTACTGTACACAATGATTGGCGCATATGTTACCTATAAAATCATACCTCGAGGCGAAATCGAGAAACTAATTTAGCCCTAAATTTGAGATAACTACCCACAAAAACTCATTTAGTCTATTTAAATAATAATCTAACGATATAAGCTATTTTTATAGGAAAAATATTATTCCTAAGAAAATAGCTTTAAACAAGAGAAAGGCCGGGTTTGGTTTCACGCCGAGGAGAAGTTAATTTTAGAAAAATGTTATTTTTGTGATTATGATAAATTTTGATGTAATGTTCAATAATATTTAAATGCGCTTACGAAAACTTAAACTAGAAAACGCTGGGCTAAGTAATTATGAACTTCCCTATTGAGAAAGCTTGTCTGAGTTGTCTCGAACCGATTTTT
>JHBY02109082.1:0-19024 GCA_001010745.2 Gerris buenoi
GAATAAGTTATACTGACTATTTAGCATAATTTTCTCTCCGTGTATAATAACCAGAATTAAAGACACCAGTGATTACATTACTCTACAAATTATCATAAAAAAAGAACAGATTATGATACAGTTCCCAGGCCCACGTCACACTCTTTTTATAATTGTGGGAGAAAGTGGAACATCTTTATTATGAATACAAATTATTATATACCTTTGTCTATCTAATATATGACCAAAAGACATAATTCTTCTACGTATCTGAATCACTAAGTGCTATCTAACAAAAAAACGTGCGTTGTGGGCTTGGTTACTGTATTCTCAATTTTAGTCATAATATGCTTATAACAAGACGTTCTTCAGGAAGAATCTTGTGTTGGTGAAAATCACACCAATTCTTTATCATGTTGGGGTTCAATTTTTTTAAAACAATGTAGTAGAACGTTTCCACTTTCCAACCCTAAAATATTGGAAGAAACGTTCCCTATCATCCTTTAACTGTTCAAATAAGTGGTTGTACTCCCAATGTTCACTTCTTAACTTATTAATTTCGTGAACGCCGATTCTTTCACGTTTTAATTTTAAATGAAAACTTTCTGTAGCCATTAAAAGACACGCAATATCCTCACTTGACAATTCCATTACGACTTAATCCATAAATCTACCTGCTTTCCTCAAGCTGACATATCACTCGCCTGTTTTCGGTGTCTAGACCTGTTTCGGGTAGCCTACACTACTCCGTACATACTAGCGTGCACTCTGGACGTACCAATAAGCCTATTACCGAGTCATCTTGTTTTGTTCAGTCAGTTGTTTTTTTTGTTTTAATGTTTTGATAAAACATGAGTGTTCTGTTCTTGTGTATAAGAAGTTCAGCTGTGGCCACACGCTTTGCATTGTCATTTAGATTCTTATTCTTAATTTTACACTTAAGGTGTTCACACATAAAGCAAACATTCACAGCTAGTTAAACAAATGATAAAATTTTGTTTGAAATACTGCCAATAGAAATTATATTTTAACAATCTTTTATATCTGGATGTTCTTTTAATAAGGAGTTTGTACGTTTCAACGACACTCAATAAAGATCCAAATAATAATGATTCTTTAGGTGGTAGTTCAGGGTCTCGGGATTGATCTATATTATTTATGTAATCGTATGGGAATACCCCTTTGCGGGTTAATAGTTGAATATTTTCTTTTGGAAAATGTTTTTTTCATTATTTTGAAATCCTCGTCTCCTTTCGTCAATTTGTCTAGGATTTCAGCCATGAATCTAAAACTATCGATAAATCTGAGTTTAATAAACCTATTGACTACTTTCGAAAAGGTTATATATTTTTCCTCTATGCATGGAATGATGTCTATTTTATTATTATAACAACCTAATTCTTTAATAATAAAATGACTATCGTAACCACTTAAATTAAGAAATATTGTTGGAAGAAAATTAGCAGCGGTATAACGCATATTACAAGAACTATGTGCTGCTCGAGTTATGTGACAATGACCCTTATTTTATCATTGGATTTATTTATAGATTTTTAACAGTTGTGACAAATTGTTGGCTTGTTAAATTGTTCCTTCTCTTTCGGCGTTAAAGCAGTCATAGGAGTTTTCAATTGATAAATTTTAGAAACTTCTTCAGCTATCTTAGTTAGATGGCACATTATTTTTTATGCTGCATTGGGTGGGTCCACGATAGATTAAAGATTCAGTCGGAAGGTTGGAAGTGATACCTTGAACGTCCTCTGATTGTTGGAGGTAGCACCAAAGCTAAATGGCTCGTGTTTGTGATGATAAGGTGAAACTATTTTGTGGGTTAGGTGAGCATGCGGTGTGAGCTGAGCTTCAAAATCACAATAGACTACATATGGTTATCTTAGACAACTTTTAACATTTTTAAATTCTACAAAGGAATTGGTTTCAGGCATTTCAATTAGAACAGGTTTGCTCTATACAGAGTACAGAGTTTAAGATGGTTTGCAAGTTTTTCATCTTTTGTCAAACCACGTTGATCATCAAAGTGCGAGAAACAACGCTTATGAATTGTTTATAACGTTTTCATGTTTGGTTATTTGACTTCTAACTAATCTATTAAAATCCGAAGCCATTAAAATTGAAGTCATCACCAGGTTGTCTTTTCTGGAAGATCCCACAGATAGAACAGAGGAAGCGTTGGTCCTCCTGACACTCAGTTTCGAGGCGAACTCGGATATCAGGCCAGGCGAACACCAGTCCACACTTAGCACACTTAAAGGTGTCCATTTTAATGTTGATTTTTGTTAAACACAAACAGAAAATTATATTAAATATGTATATATTAAGGAAAATGTTTATGCTCTTGCTAAATAAAGTCATTAACCATTTAATAATTAAAGCAAACAACAGCTAACCATTATCAACTGAGGGGTTCTCTATTAGATTGAGACACTCCCTTTCATGACTTTTGATGTCAGCTGTCGTTAACCCGCAAAAGATAAACAAATTAATAAATCAGCGACTATATACAAGTTTCAGCTATCCCTATCTCCGCCTCAGCTGTTAACGTTAGGTGCTAGTCTACTCGGACGCGTTGTAACAGTTCAATATGTTCTGGCTTTTTCTGTACGACACAATTGTCTGGGAAATGGAGTAGGAAAAACGCCGGCGCAGCCGAAGCCCAGGGCTACGCATACTACACTGTGGGAAACACTGCCTTACACCAATGGTCTTAATTTCCTAAAACCTTCTCCGCGACCTTGGAATGGTAGTTAAAAGTATGATAACCTTCATTTCATATCGTTATGATAAAGTCATGAATGGCTGAATAAAGCTTTACTGAATGAATGAATGAAACAATATTTGTATTTGAAGTCTTCATACAAAGGGGTTACAAAAATTTAGTTTAAACAAAAATAAACCAACTTGGGTTCACATCACAATAATACAGATTATTAGTTTGATAACTTATCGGTGGTTTTGTGAAACTGCAATATTACTCTCTTGGACACTTACGATCTAAAAGTAAAGCTTCTTATTAGGAAGCCTTATCTATCGAGTAACTTTTGCATTTACAAACTGAAGTATTAAATTATGTACTTAGCAAAGCTACGGTGAATGAATCGTGGTTTACTGTTGGTTTCATCCTAGAAAACCCTCATCTTAATATTTCCTATCTTAGGTCCTTTTTACTTTTGTAATTAGGTTTCCTATTTCTTAATATCATATTTGATAATTTTGATTACGTGGTACTAAACCACTGAAAAGTGTTCAGTGGTTTAGTACCACGCCTCCCCGTGGTCCATTGAACGAATAAAACGGAGGAAATAGCCCGAAGGCAGTTAACAAGTTAATATTAGAATAATCATAATATATATTAAAGTGCTCTATGGTTACAGATTCTTCGCCTCCTCCAAGAATATCCACAGAGAGAGGCTTGATATGAAGGATAAAACCCGAAGGTGATTAAAAGGGATATACACATTGTATAAATAAAATTACATTTAAATTAAGGGATAAGAACTGAACAGAATTCCGACCGAATATCTATACAGATCACAGAAGAGTATGGATTTAAGCTGACTCTTAAAACTCTAACCGTTAAACGTCAGAAATAGGGTAAATAGTACCCAGGTATAAAGTTATAAAAAAGGATAAAATTATTTAAGGGAGATACGGGACAAAACGGAAAGTGAAATTAACAAATTTAGTTACAAAAAGAAGACACCTTAAATTATGGGACGGTAAACATGTGTGCACCTTTTCAGTATGTCAATCCTCGCGATCTACGAGGGATTGATACATTATCTGTCTATATACATTAAATGTCGTATTCCATCCTACTTTATCTACAGGTATAGTATAAGGTTCATCATTATTGAATGAAACAATATTTGTATTTGAAGTCTTCATACAAAGGGGTTACAAAAATTCAGTTTAAACAAAAATTAACCAACTTATTTTCACATAAAAATAATACAGTTTATTAGTTTTGATAACTTATCGGTGGTTTTGTGTAGTGAAACTGTGCAATATTACTCTCTTGGACACTTACGATCTAAACGTAAAGCTTCTTATTAGAAAGCCTTTACTATGGAGTAACTTTTGTATTTACAAACTGAAGTAGTCAATTATGTATTTGCTTAAACAGTACTCAGCAAAGCTACGGTAAATAAATCGTAGTTTACCATTGGTTTCATCCTAGAAAACCCTCATCTTAATATTTCATATCTTAGGCCCTTTTTACTTTTGTAATTATTTTTCCTATTTCTTAATATCATATTTGATAATTTTGAATGAAGGAAAAAAATGAGAAAATAAGAGGGCTTAAATTTATATCCTGGCAATCAACAACCTTAAATCCGGTTACACCATTTAGAATAAAAACCGTCTTTGTTGACAATGTACAGGGTCCGGCAGAAACGTAGGACGTTTTTGAAAGAATCATAACCTCGGTAATTCTTACTCAAAAAAATTTTTTTTGACAGATTTGGATTCAGAATTTCAAAGCATTTTGGAATTTCATGTGTGGAAAATCACATTTCTCAGGTGGCGTTCTTATTTCGCAATACACTATTGTAGTCTTTCTTGGAAGTTTTCAAAAACTCTTTCCAACGTTGCTCTCAACTGCGGCGACTCCCACGCGAATTGCTTCCTTCAATTCGTCCTAAGTTCGGGGCTTGTGCTGGTAAACACGTGCTTTGAGGTGTCCCCACAGAAAAAAGTCACAGATGGTCAAATCTGGGGACCGAGGAGGCCAATAAACATCACCAAACCTGGAAATAAGGCGGCCAGGGAAGAGAGGACGAATAACATTCATTGTTGCTCTGGCTGTGTGGCGGTCGCCCCATCCTGTTGGAACCACACATTTCGGATTGGAACACGCCTTCGTCGTAATTCAGGTGCAAAGAAGTTGGTTATCATTTCAACATAGCGCTCCGAGTTCACGGTAACAGTATGGCCATTGACGTTTTCAAAGCTCATGAACAAAATGAGATTTTCATTTTGCTCAAGTGCTTCCATCTCACGGGCGAAGTTCATTCGTTGAGTTAAATAAGTAGTCGAACTCAATTGAACTTAAAGTATATTTTCCAAGACTAAATATACAAGAATTACAAACAAAGGTGTTATTACTATATTATGTCGAAGTCTGGCTACTCAAGTGTGTCTCCTTGTTGCAGGGTAGGTCCTTTTATATGGTCTAGGGTCAAGATAGTGGAGATAGCTGGATCACATATCTTTAGATGATTCACATGTCGCGTATCTTAGTGTAAGTTTCCCGTGTGACACATGCAGATATGACAGTGTGACTCATATAGATATAACTCCTCCCTTCTTAAGTGTGAAGTGTCCTCACGAACAGCAAAGAGGTGAAGATGAAGCTGCGAACTGTAGTGACGGTGACTTTGTGAAATTCTTTCACTGTCCATTGGTTTTGCTGAGCTTCTCTGTTTATTTTGGAACAACTTGGACATTTCGTTTCTTGACTCCTAAGACTTGTGGAAAAATTTGAAAAGCTTAATTCGGGATTAGGTATCGATATTTGTCAGATGAAAGTATTCTTCAGTGTAGTTTAACTGGCTAGAGCACCCGCACACTGGAAATGAGGGGGAGGTCCGAGGTTCGAATCCCGGCGCTGAAGTCTATTTTTCTCTGACTGTCTCCCTTTGTAAATAGTAATTATAATTTGATTTAAATTAAAATTCTATTTTTTCTTTAAAAAATTATTTAATTTTTCTTGCTTTTTTTATTATTATTATTATTTTGTATGAAAATCTATAAGCAAGTGACATGGAGACCAATTTCACATTTTATACATATAGTTGTTTTTTTTACCATATGGATTTTTTTTTCCTGTGTTAGAATCAATTTTTAGATCACTAACATAATGGTCTAGCCTGTCGTACCTGCTATCAATTTTGGAAATTTTGGAAGGACGGCCCTTGGTCTTAAAAATTCTTTTGTTAGATTCTAACAGAGCACTACTATTCTAATCTAATTTTTCAAAATCTTTATTGAGAAGCTGCCAAGGGTTGTGTTCGGCCAAACCTAGCAAATGAGGAGTAAATGGAATATACCACTTTTTTTTATTCTTAACGAAACTATGTACAGAGAAATATTTTGATTGGCTCGATTTATGCCACCCATATATTTATTATAATTTTGAATGAGATGTGGTTGCCCAACAGATATTTTTTCCTTTTTCTGTTGAAAGTAACGAGAAATGTGGATTTACTAGATCATGGTTAGTGCCTAGAGTAACTGTGCAATTATCACTCCAAGAGACTACAGTAATTTTATTTTTTTACCACTGCACTACTCAAAGTTTCCTCTTGAAGTACGTTTAAGTCCAATCAAGTTCAGAGGGAACCCTGTAAAGTTCAGGGTCCCAGTTTCAGGGTCAAGTTCAGGGTCCCAGTAACACCTTAATTCCCGGTTCCTAGGACACATAAAAGCTCTAGAGAAGTAAAAAGTTATCTATGAAAATTCTATAAGGAAAAAAAATTCATCTTCCATAAAGCAATAAAATTAGTTCAAAATTACTCCTATCGTAAAAAATGAAAAATATGTAAAACTGCCAGATATGTGAATCAATGGGATTGAATAAGAAATATTGGACAAAATTAGGTATAGTCTTGGTCAGGAATGACTTCCTTTCAGGAGGATTCTTGGTAATTCCTGCTACTGAAAGTACAGACTACCATTATAATTACAAATATGGGCTGAAATACTTTCTAAAGACTCAAAACAATAAGATATATTCAAAACTAGTAAAAAAACAATTATTTACGTGCCTATCAACACAGTAAAAAACACCACCCCCTCATTTTTAAAATATATATATTTTTTTAAAAAAATGATATAAAATACATCCTTAGCAGCAAAATTGAAACTAACCATGTATTCTAATAGAATAATACCTAAATAATAATTTAATAATAACAAATAATATATAAACAATGTTTTAGAGGTCTAAAAGGGTCATAGTACAGAAAAAAACACTCGTCCTTCTAGAAGTACGTCAGTCTTATCTGGGTTAATACCGTCAAGTAATATTTTAGGGAAGCCATTATAAAATCATTACTACGAGCTAAACGTAAAGCTTCTCATTAGCAAGTCTTTACTTTCGAGTAACTTTTGAATTTACAAACTGAAGTATTCAATTATGTATTTCCTTAAACAGTACTTAGCAAAGCTGCAGTGAATAAATCGTAGTTCCTTTTTCTTTTGTACTTTGGTTTCCCATTTCTTAATATCATATTTGATAATTTTGAATGAAGGAAAAACAATTAGAACGTCAAATTTAATTTAATTGTATAATTGATTTTTTAAATGGGTCATGGTTTTATAAGGGGGCTTCAACCCGAACTATATTGCGTGTTCAGACTGGGTTACAGGAATTGAGGTATAGAGTGGTAAAGACTCACGTGGGGGTGTTACCAGCCCTCGGATGGTTTTAGCGAGAGGTAAGGGTAAGTAGGTAAGAAAAGAGAGATTAAACTGAAAGAGAAGAAGGAATAGATAAGCTCCCACACCCGGTACTTCGGTATTTATAGGCTCCGGGAGATAAGAGGAAAAAAATTGTGGTTTTGCACTGGCACTCGGCCGTAATGGCCTTGTGGATTTGGTGTACGCGCAAGTCTGTGTACGTGCTTTCGTCCCGCTGCGTCAACAAAATCTCCTATACCACGTAAATAGATACTCATCAAGATTTTATACTGATCTAAGTCTCGAAATGAGCGAGGAAGGATCGAACATCTTGGGATGATCTTCCGTGTTGTCGTTCGTTGGCGAGGAGTCTTGCCCAAAGGTGCATTATGTTATAAATAAACGCATGTCGACTGGGCTATTTCCTTGCCAAAAGCTTTATTAGCGCCGCAGATTTGATCGTAATCCTCTCTAACTAAAGGAAGAAAACTATCGAATGATGCGCAGAACTCTTCTGGTCTCGTGGATTGAAGAACCCAGATGGACCTTCACGGCAAACAGTATCCAACCACAGTGGGTTGTTTGTAAGCGGAGAAGCTGACTTGTGATCTGTTTTGTGATCGGTGGTCCTTTTGTTGCTGGCATTGGTGGTGCGATCTCCTCTTCTCGTTCATGACGGGGTGGCTTATCATTTTTCTTCTTAAATTTTGATTTAACTTTTTGCCTTTATACCCGCCGGATGAGTTTGGCTTCTTGTCCGTAGTGTCACTTTTTGTGTTGCTGGTTTGGTTATTCATAGTGGTATGAAATAGAGTCGTTAGTTTCACAACATGTACCCTAAATCACGTCGGGGTCACCAGTTGTAAGGGTTCTTAAGCCTACAAATAATTTATACGCAACGTTTCAAAGATGCAAGAAACTGAAGATATTTAAAGAGCAACTGAACTATATTTACAATCTGAATATGTACCAATTGTTTGTTTATTGGTCAAAGTGTCAATATCAATAAACATAAAAAAATTGTAAGAATATAGTACCCTGGCGAGTACTTCATTCATTTCTCTACATCAAATGGAAATACACTTACATCTCGTTCAATAAATCTTCCTGTTCTCCCTTCTCATCCAAAAACGTTTCACCATGTACCTGGAGAAACTGAGTTACTTGTTCTTCTACTTCTTCATGACTAGCAAGTGTAATTGCAGGGACATCTTCGGACATATTTTTGTCAAGTCAAATGATATTTATGGGAGTTAAAAGTTTATTATGTCATTGTGCGTATTAAAAAAATCTAGGCCTATAATAAGGCTAAAGTTACTATTGAGAAACTAAAATAGGATAAGGAAACTGTCTCGTAAGACCTAAAATTAAGGTTATGATTGTCTTCCCTTTCACATACATTATCTGACTTGTTTTGCTTTTGGGTGCAATATCTACAGCNGCCGGATGAGTTTGGCTTCTTGTCCGTAGTGTCACTTTTTGTGTTGCTGGTTTGGTTATTCATAGTGGTATGAAATAGAGTCGTTAGTTTCACAACATGTACCCTAAATCACGTCGGGGTCACCAGTTGTAAGGGTTCTTAAGCCTACAAATAATTTATACGCAACGTTTCAAAGATGCAAGAAACTGAAGATATTTAAAGAGCAACTGAACTATATTTACAATCTGAATATGTACCAATCTTTTGTTTATTGGTCAAAGTGTCAATATCAATAAACATAAAAAAAAATTGTAAGAATATAGTACCCTGGCGAGTACTTCATTCATTTCTCTACATCAAATGGAAATACACTTACATCTCGTTCAATAAATCTTCCTGTTCTCCCTTCTCATCCAAAAACGTTTCACCATGTACCTGGAGAAACTGAGTTACTTGTTCTTCTACTTCTTCATGACTAGCAAGTGTAATTGCAGGGACATCTTCGGACATATTTTTGTCAAGTCAAATGATATTTATGGGAGTTAAAAGTTTATTATGTCATTGTGCGTATTAAAAAAATCTAGGCCTATAATAAGGCTAAAGTTACTATTGAGATACTAAAATAGGATAAGGAAACTGTCTCGTAAGACCTAAAATTAAGGTTATGATTGTCTTCCCTTTCACATACATTATCTGACTTGTTTTGCTTTTGGGTGCAATATCTACAGCAGGGGCGGCCAACCTTTTTCGATCGTGGGCCACAATCGTGGTTCCAACAAACTCAAAGGGCCAATGCCCCCCCCCCCCTATGCCTCCTCCCCAGCGAAAAAAAGCAACATTGAAAAACTTATATTTTCTATGCATAAAAACATGATAGGAATAGGTAATTGAAGAAGAATAAAAAAATTAAGTAGGTAGGTACCAATTTATTTTATAAAATTCAAACAATCAGAAAAAAAATTATGTGATCAACTTAATATTCAAAGAATTTATTATGAACGAAAGGAAAAAGAGAGTAGCAAAAACGCGAATGAACTAGTTTTTAAATCAAATCATACTTACCTAGCTAGAGTTTAATTGGGAACTTGTAATTGTTTTTTTCTTTACCAACTGCTCAATGTTGGGAGATTCCACTGTCGATGCTAATCTAAGTAAATTTTTTAAATGCGAATCACTTAATGACACCCTGTTGTCATCTTGTATTAAGTTCATCTTAGAGAACGATTGCTCGCATCGTTATGTTGAACCAAAACGACTAGCATATCTAAGAGCTAAATCGTATAACGAAGGGAAGTCTTCCTTTTTTACGAACCTCCAAAACTCCAGATAATCCGGTGATTCATTTTTAGTTATTATCTCAGCAAACTTTGATGTGTGAACAACGTTGTTTTGTAGGTCAATCAATTCACTCTGAATAGTAGGAGAGTACTGCTTCAGTTGTGTCTTTTATTGCAAAATAATCCAATATTTAATAAATTCTAAAATTTATTACAATTTCATCTATTTGCTATTTTGTACAAATACGCCGTTATAATTAAATTATAATTTAAATTAGTGACGTCATCAAATGTTACAACCTATTGCGCAATACATGGCGTTCCTAAATTCATCACCAAGTTAATCTGTGTTAATGTTACAATCATTGTTTACATTTGAACTCAAACTCCTCTTACATGGTTTATTAATTAATAAAATTAAATTAGTTTATTAATTTAATAAATAATAATAATTAAAATTAATACTCATTGTACTCCTTCCTAGGGATACACTGCAACATATTAGTCACAAAAATCTTTATTTATAAAATAATCAAAATTAGTATTTTCATATCACATTTCAGACGTTTATCACTGAATCATGAGTATAAAATATAGAACATAAACTAACATTTATCATCGCTAAGTCATCATTGACTTAAATCAATGGAATAATAATTATAGATGTTATTATAAAAAATATTAATTTACAAAAATAATCAAAATCAGACTCATTATAATCACATTTCGGAAGTTAATCACAATCAAGATTAAAATAGTTACACTAAAATTTAACATAGGTAATAATTAAGGCAAATTAAAACATATAAAAAGGCAAATCAAAATGTTTGTACCAGTAGGTAATAAAAAAAAAAATAAATAAATAAATAAATAAATCCAATGGGAAAACCGTTATAAAATAAAACAAAGTGTTAAAAAAATAGTTAAAAAATAATAAAATGAAATTATAAAATTATTTATCCTTTTTTGTTTCTTTTTTCTGCATAAGGAAGATCATTATAAAAAGTGTGGTGCTCTTTGGGAATCACCGACTTAAGTTCCTGGAGATGATTAAACTTAGTCTCCTTAATAAGTAATCGTTTAGAATATAATTGGAAAACCTCATCATGGGCAGAAGGTTTGCTAATGATCCAGGTTGTGTGTCGTCCATCATACTGTTCAAAAGAGGAGATATTGATAAAAATAATTTTTTCTTATATTTACATTTGTTCTTTTTCAATAAATGTGCCTAAAACGTAAAAAAAATCCTTTTTAACATACAATGAGATGGGTATTTATGAAAAGGTTATTAAATAAATAAGTTTTTCTATTGCCTGGACAACACAACATTCAAGAACCAATCACTATGGGCCGTCAATAATTGTCACCTCTCGCTTGTCGTACCACTTGAAAATGCAGATTCCATCCTCGGAATAACGCACAATGGGTTGTTTGCTCCTGCATTTCTCTTTTAGGGCGGTTGGTATGCCTGCTCTATTCGTCCAAAGCGTTCCAGTGACGTATGTTTTCTCAGACAGTAAAAACTTAGTCAACGAGACACTGTTATAAAAATTGTCCATGAAGAGTGAATGGCCTTTTCCTAAGTAATCATTGCTGAGCTTCTTCACTACTTTCTTAATATTGCCTACTCCACCCACTTTTGAATCCACTCCCCCGGTGTAAACGTGGA
The DNA here is from genome assembly GCA_001010745.2 of Gerris buenoi. NCBI lineage: Eukaryota > Metazoa > Arthropoda > Insecta > Hemiptera > Gerridae > Gerris > Gerris buenoi. Next base: position 11,765 of record JHBY02109082.1, read on the forward strand.
ATCTTCATACTAACCCATCTGGCTGTGCTAGCATGTAAAGTTTTATTCCATACTTGTATATTTTGTTGGGGAGATATGACGGAAGCGTAACCGTCCCTTCCAAAGAACCATGGATTCATCTATACTTAACTCCTAAGGAGAAGAATAAAATTCAATTTACTAAAAAAAACATCCTCGCCTTACTGCAAGACTACTAAACTTAAGACAAAACGAGTCTAAATATGGCGGATCAAGCACATATCGTAGGCTGTAGACGGATACGTCCCGGAAGAAGGCAATCTGTCTCGTCGAGCATCCCAGGAACGTACGAAGTAAGCGGGGGTGGATCCTCGGTAACGTAGATCCCTTATCTTAAAATTCTCAGAAGAACCAACCTACCGGAAGTAATTTGTCAACGATGAAAAAAATTTGAATGAATGAAAAATTATCAATCGATCTCCAAAATAAACTATTCAAGTTCATACCTAACTTCATACCTAACCTCATCTTAGGAAAACCTAAAAAAAAAAAAAAAAAAAAAAAAAACGCGATCTTGCCTTTAGAAAATGGTCAAATTATGGGGATTACTATTTAATTATTAATAATCAAATATTCACCCATATACTCGCGAAGAAGAACTAACCTACCGGAAGTAATTTATCAACGATGAAATTTTGTTGAATGAACGAACAATTATCAATCGATGTCCAAAATAAACTATTGAAGAAAAAAAATAATCTAGACTTAATTTAATTATCTCCTCCATTCATGAACATACGAAATAATCTAATTATATAAGATATCGAAAACGTGACGTCACACACACCCACATCAAACTGTAACATGACCTTCCACAACTATTACGTCACCAAAGGAACAGCTGATTCAAAACAAAACATATCCTACCTAAACTCGAATAAAATTTCAACCATGAAATTATTTTTTACATTAATTAATTAAATTTAAAATTTATTTAAAATTAAATATGTAGCCATATTGATAATGCTACATTTCTCCCTTTCTCGTACAAAAAAAATTTGTTAGTCAGGTAAAACATTTTTTTTTTTTTTTTTTAATTTCCTCACTTAGATAAAATAAAGATTTACATATTTAACAAATTAACATCAACAATATTTTTTTTTTAAATCAAAAAAATAAAATAAATTACATTTTTTTTAAATCATCTATAATTTGATTTGTCAAAATTTTAACTATCATTGAAATTACATATTCTATATATAAAAAAAAAATATTCTAGTTTAACTTTATACTGAGAACTCATACTAATTTATTTATTTATTCAATTTTTCATTTATTAAACTCCTATCTTATACATACATATATAAATATTTTATAATTATATTCTTTTTAAAATTCAATTGGAATATGTACCTCTCTTACATTATATTCTTTTAACATAGTGGTGTGAAATTTTCCTCTACATCGTCCATCATCATACATTAATTTATAAAGGTAGTAACATGAGAAAATATCCAATCTTGAATTAACATTTTAAAAATAAAAACTAGTTACATTAGGTAAAATTATCCTTTCAGGTTTAAAACAAACCAAGTCGTTATAATATGGATAAAATTTACATTTGTAAAAAAAAATTATACAACATCAGAGAAAAAATCAACCCGACCATCTTCTTCTTTTATACTTAAAGTTTACATATTGTTTTGTTATATTATTTAACTCAGAATCTAATGACTGCTGATAAACGTCATAATCATTCCATATTCCTATCTGTACATTCAAGTTAAATGGTATAAACTCTTGATCTTTTATGTTACATCGTTCATAAATACCCAAGGCGAACCTCACTGTTCTTATTTAAAATGTCATTTTTTACTGTGCTATTCCACAGAGCCGTTTGTTAAGTGTTTGTCTGTATAATTCTTCTTGTCATAAATAATGCACGACCATAACGGTACAATTCCCATGTAACGTTTAATCAAAGTTTCAAATCTATAAGAGTCATTGTCTTATCTTCTATTTGTCGCAACACCCTCTATTCTGTTTATATCGCTCATAACTGTATTTTGAACGTGGATAAAATGCTGCTTGAAATAATTTGTACTGCAAGTACTAACCTCGTAGTCATCGTTTTCACCGTCCAATAACTCGTCACCCGTATTTATGTCCGAATCTAATGCAGATGCAGAAACCTCCTGGTAACCCTTCAAAAATCTAAGATGCTCCTCAAAAAGGCTATGTCGATAGGAACTGCAAGAAACAACAACAAGAGATCTAAATATATTTGTCACTTCCTCTATTGAACGAGCGTCAATCATGGAGGCCATTACTTGCAAGTAGAAATGTTTCTGATATTTAATTCTATTCTTAAAAATTAATGAGAGTGACTTCATAAAGTGTGAGGCACACAAATGAACTGTGGTAAATTGTTTGAATCTGTAAAATGACTCAGAGTTTTCATGTTGCAACATGTCGAAAGCTATGTTGACGTAGCTTTGTATAGTTATACAGTTGCAGGAAATCAGTACAGCATTGATTAACGCCTTACTGTTATCAATTACAATTCGTCTGAAAGGCCAGTTCTGCAACTCCCTCAGGCAAAATCTTTTAAACATCATTAATGGTTGACTAATTGCAACGTTGTCGTGTTGCGTAAGGAAAAACTCAAGTGCTGGAATAACACGACCTGATAAATTCAGTACGGCAGAGTAATAAAACATGCGACCTGTTACATTTTTCGGTTTTTTACCTACACTACCTGTACTATCTAGGTGAAGCGTAGGGACTAATACTTCATTAAGATTATCAAAAATAACTTTTAGCCTATCATAACTGTAAATGTCAACGCGGAATGGTAATGTCAGAATTTGGATGATATTGTACGGTTTCGATTGCTCTACATTTTGTAGCATCTGCAAGTCAGTTGCGTCATCCTTATCCATACACTGTTCGTCGTAAAACTCGGAATGCAACCTGTACAAATTTCTACTTCTCTTAATATCTTGTAAATTCCCCATTGCCACAGCTTCTTCATCTGCTTCTGCAACTTTCTCATGTATGAAATTAGCTACCTTCCTGTTCCGTAGAGCATCTTTCATCATTTTACGATAAGGACCCCGCATTTCAGAAGTGATGCCTACTTCATGGTGTGCCTTGTTCTCTTCGTTACTTCTTACGTACACCATAATATTCTCGTCTCCCGGAAGAACGAAGTAATCAATTCTTAATTTCATTCCACATCTACTATGTGTACAACTCGCATAATCAGAAAAAATTGAATTATTAGCGAATCTACCTTTCTTTGTTCTCGTCGTTGTGGCAAATTTAAATACGCAACCCAAATGTAATTCTTTTGCTAATTTCTCCCGTACTACCATATGAATGAATCCCCTGCCCTCTACCTCAGAGACATACTGTTTGTGCTCGAGCCACTTAATTCTACTGGTTTTATTGACTGAATTATTCTTTCTTCGTCGTTACTTCCTTGAGTTGACACCTCGTTCTTTTCCAGAAATAAATTCCTGAATACTTTACTGCCGTGCCAGCATCTAAACAGACGATTTCTTAACTCTGGTTTATCTTTACCCACCAAGTTTGTTACGAGTCTACCAAAGATAGTCCCTTTACCTTTACCAGACTGATCTATATCTGAAACTGAAAGTTTAATTTTTACTAATTCCTCAGCTGCCACATTCAAATTTATATCAAAAGTTTGTTGTCTATCTCTTACTGGCTCATTTTTGGTTGTATTAAACACAATCGGTGATGTGGATTCATTTGACAACACATCAACATCATCTACCCGGACAGTAGCACTACTTACTGGTTTCTTTGACTCTGTTATTTCTTCATTAACGTTGTTTCCCTCAATTGATACCGCGTTCTTCTCTATAAATAATTTCCATTTATAAGTAGAGGGGGCGGCTAAACGTGTCTTTTATACTTCCCTCCATCGCCTTGGTCTCCCATCCACTCGTGCAGTCTACTATCCAAACCACTACTCCGTCCGAAATTAAAAATATCTACTGCATATGTCGAAACCAAAGTATGCAGTATGCTGTATTAATTATTATTACCCACCCAGGTATGTATCAACAAATAGTATACCAAATTGTTTTCTTAAAATATTGTTGTAGAGCAATTATGAATGCAATTGTTTTACTACCATAAAATGGCATTAGAGAATTGATGGAACGAAAAATAACTGACAGAAGTAAAAACAAGTCTTGTATTTTGAGATTTAAGGAATTATTTGAGAATGTCTGTATTATACTATACGTTTGTCAAGCTTGACAATGTTGTGTCTTTATTTGATATATTATAATTATAAAGGTGCAATCGTACATCAGAGTCCTCACATATATTGTCATTCTATTAGAGTAAATTTTAAAGTTCACGGACTTTGGTATGGGACTAGAGGCACAATACCAATGAAAACCAAACTATTTGACAATTTCTTCTTATGGATTTTTTTTGTTAAAAATCTCTGCCAGATAAGAATAGGGGCATAATGCCAGTGATTTTTTTCTAATCCAATAAATCTTGTATTACAAAACCTCTGTCAAACAACAGTTCATCTCCTTCATCAATGTGCTCCATTATGTCACTAGATTTTAACAATTCCCGATCAGAAATAGATCCTTTGAAACCATCGCTAACGTAAGTAATGGCGCCTGAGGTACCTATACCAACTAAAAACTAAATAATTGTGTTACCATGTTTATAACTGGACCAAGTGTTTTCTTGCTTCTTAAAGTTATAAGGGCTTTGAATAGGGATTTCCGTACAATCTAAGATTACTCTCAATTTTTTAAAACACTGTGGTTTTTGTTTTTGTTGCTCTCTGGATAGGAACATAGTTTTTTTAAACGACAAAAACTCCAGGTACTTAAATTATTAAATTATTATCCAAGTGTAAAAGACTTTGCACAAGGTACTTTTCACAACTCCACGCACATACGACATTTCTTGATAGGTGAATCCTATCCTCAGCTTAACAAGCGTGATAAGAAGTTTATCCTTGTCTAATAAAGTACTTTTCTGTTGACTTAGTTTGATCCCTCTATACAATTCTATTATGGTTTATAGGTGGGTCACTTAGGGATAAATTAAAACACAACTTTCTTCAAACCATCCTTGGCTATATTTCAACCCTCAGTTGGGTCATTCTCAAGCCTACAACAGAAACATTGATTGATAATCTTTGGTTTTAACCAATATATATTAACAATACTGAACATGGATTTTAAACAAACTAAAAAATAAACTCTCTTACCTAATGAAACATTTGAAATAGTCCTAAATTTTAAAACATTGTTGAATCTCATACATTGAAATTTGGTCATATAAATATTACCTATTTGGTAACTTGTTATCACATACATCTTTATTACACTACTTCTCAACTAACAATTATAAATCTAAACTAATAACAATAACAACTACAAAAATAACAATTAAAATTACAATATAACAAACATTTTTTATTGATGCCTACATCTTGTCTTTATCACAGTGAAGAAATTTGATTATAATGTACATTCTTGTTATCAGATATCATCTTGCCTAGAAATACCCAGGTTCATTAGACTACTTATAGTGTTTCATTTTAGTATCATGACCTACTTAAATTACTCCTACATAATACTTGTTTAAATCTGTGCAATCTTTCTTATAGTTAATACTGTTGCTGTTTTTTGATATATACAGAGCTTCTAATGTTAATCTTTTTTTATTATTTACTTCATTCATAAGAGCAACTAGTTATATTGTAATTATAATTGTTATTTTTGTAGTTGTTATTGTTATTAGTTTAGATTTATAATTGTTAGTTGAGAAGTAGTGTAATAATAGTCCGGGAGCACGATGTTAAAAAACAGCTCCCCGTGGCAAACTTAATGAAGGGAAGGTGCCAGTGGTGGCATTTTATCAGAAAAATGATGTAGTTCATTAATTGTCATGGTGACACCCTGACAGGTGTTGCGTGTGGCTCTGATGACGTCATTCAAGATGGCCGCCATAGCAATATAAACAATGTGCCGTATCTTCGTCGCTACTTAACCGATTTTAATTTTTTTTAGCTTGTTGGAAAGGTATTGTTTCAAGCTAAAAGAAATGTACTTAGCATGTATTGCGAAAAATTAATATTTTGGATAGTATTTGGGTTTAAAGTGATAACATTCGAAATTTTAGGTGCCAAAATGACATAATTTATATAATAAGAAAATATTGAATTACTTTATTATGAGAGGTTAATATTACAATAAATTTGATTCTTATATGCACATAAATATTCAATAAGAGGATTTATCGGTTTCATCATCTTCATCACTATCTCCGTCGGTGTAATCAGGTGGATACAAATTATCACAAGTAGAGTTGTCGGCATTGCAACTACACATTTCTGTGCAAGGCATATTGTTTGCTAAACACTTGCATGGTGGTGAACATCGATTTTTGAGACATGAACATTTAATCAGTTGGAGAAGGGACTCCGGGGCACATGGTTCCTCACACATTACAGGGGTAAGCACTCCCTCTTCCAAACACCAGCCGTTTCCAACGGGATTAGGTATAACTGGATTCGGTTCTTCATCTTTTGACCACACAAATGCTTGAAGGTTAGCTCTCTTAATTGCATTTAAAAGGGAGCCTCTAGTGGGAGGTAACTTATCACCAAGAGCTTGTCTTGCCGTGAACATAGACCATCGTAATTCTGCAAGTGAAGTTGTTGAAGTGTTTACTTGATAAACCCGGCAAATGAATGCTTCCAGCTGATATAGAGGAGAGGAGGGTATTATGGAATACCATTTACATTTATAAAAACAACTCAACTGTTTCTGAATAGAAATCCCCAAAACCAGCATGAATACATACAATAACTTATTGTTATGAACTATGACTGGTAAAAAATATAACTATTTATTTTGTTGTTGTAAAAAAAATATATTTAAAAAAAAATTACAAATGGAGGTTAATATGGAATAGTCGGGTAATATGGAATAGGCGGTTAATACCATTAAAAAACTAATAAGATTTATTGATAAAACATAATAAAACTATATTTTTAAAATTATTTACAAAAGTCACAGATATAATCTTCCTTCTCTGCTCCGGCACAGTCAAGATGCGTCCATAGAGAACAGCTGACGCATTGTATCCAAATTTCCCCTCGTTGATCTTCGGAGAATTTTCCGTTGCAGAAGATACATTCAGCGTCTTTGTTTTCTGGTTCAGCAGTTGAAGGTATGAAGTCAATTTCTGATGATATATCCGAATGGAATGATTCATCACTGCTGGAGT
>KZ654780.1:16423-31346 GCA_001010745.2 Gerris buenoi
TGTTATTATCTGTGATTGACATATATATATAGCGCTAATAAATATTTGTCACTTGATTGAGCTCTAATGACTCACATGAGAAATTTAGCCCTTCACACTAAGACAAGTTACCTACTAAACCAATACATACTCAGACAAATTTAATATAGTTCAAAAAGTGATATAATAACAAAATTAATAATATTAGTTATCTACGTAGTCAAATATCAATCGGAAACTAATATAATCTTTGAATAATTACAAGATCGAGACACACTAAGATATTATAATCTAAACTTGAAATAAATAAACAATGAAATATATGCTTTAATATATTATTTGTATTTTTTAAAGATTCTCTTTTACAAAAAAAAGTCCCGAAAGTTATAAATTAAAATGATAAATTGGGCCAACTTTATTATTTACCACTTTTGGTACGTTCAAAGAGCCCAACAAATCCTTTTTGTTCAATAATATAATATAACTAGCCGTTAGGCCCGCGGTAACGGGCAGAATAATAAATATGGTTGTGAAAAAGAGCTGAGAGATAATTAGTTATAATTAAAATAGATATTTGAAGAGATATTCACTGTTTAAATAGTAAGTTTTATGCAGTTATAATTAAAACATTTAAATAGGAAGTTTTATGCAGTTATAATTAAAACATTTAAATAGGAAGTTTTGTGCTCCGATATTCGTTACATAGCTTTGGCGCAAATGGTTTAGTATCTGGCTTACATCCAGTAGCCCCGGGTTCGGTTTTCAGCTTATGGCACATCAATTTTTAACGTTATAAATCATTTAGAGGTGTGTCGTTGTCGTTGTCGTCGGGACTCTACTCGATTATATAAAAGATTAGGTACTTGTTAGAGTTTTTCAGAAGTTTTCTTTGAGAACTTTTCTCTCTCTTACAGAGAATGTATTTATATCCGAGAGCTAATTCGTTGAAGTAGTTCAACTCTGGGAATTTTCTTTTTCATCCTTTTCAAATTTTAAGTTCAAATGAATGTTGTCATATTGTACATCTCTCGACACAAAGGGAAATACCAGGGGAAAGCTTCGATGTACACACACAGAGGAAAATACAAACTGAACACTTGTTGGTGTGGTAGTGTGATGCGTGTCGAGCAAAAGTTAATATAAACAAGTCAAATTCATAACGTGTTCAATGAATTTCACGGAAAATCGTGAAAAATTGTTTCTTTAATTCTTTGAAGTCCACCTTATTCACAAACATATAACTGAAAATATATTATTAATTTGTTGACAACTTATCTCTATTAATAATCTATATAGAATATATATGTATTCAGCATTATTTTCCAAGAATTTAAGGATTCATATTTGAGTTCTAAAACGTAAAAAGTATAAAAATGAAGCAGAAAATTAGTTAGAAAAGCATAACTTAGTTTCCGGAAAATTACGTTCTTTGAAGAAATATACGTAGTCACATAAAGAAGTTTAAATTGAATAAAAATTCAATCTATTTTAGAGATTCACATATTCTTTACTATTTTGTTAATAATTTATTTATGTAGTATTTTAATGTATGTACGTTTATAGTTATTTATGTAACTAGGCAGCAAAATGGAATTTTACTGACGAGTGATTAGATTAGCCTCCAAGCCGAAGGCGAGGACAGGCTATTATAATTAACTGTCGAGGCGAAGCCGAGGCAGGCAATGATTAAACGAGGCAGATATGTTTCCTTTGCTGCCTTGTTGCATACAATATTTTATCTACTTGCGGAAGAAAAATGAAACTGCTAAAATGTTATCTTTATTTGTATAACATAGTTAATAACTAGGTGTCATATTAATAAAGATAATAATATATTATGTAATAACTAAAATAAATTTTCAAATAAGAAACATCGGAATACCTAATAACAGTAAGTGAAAATCAAACTAAATCTATAACAACAAAATTCAAAACAAACGTTTATAACACTCGTAACTTCTGAATGAATAATGCACGCAATATAAAATATTATTTATATTTTTACTAGCAAATTACTTAAAGTATTAAAGATATCTTCTATTGTTTAAAAGAAAAGAAGTAACTATAGGATAAATCAAGAAAAGTAGCAAGTATAATCTAGATGACTTTAATAATAATTATGGATGTTCGATGTTTACATGACGCTGCAGTATAGCCAGTGACTCCACTATCTTTTTAATTAAAGATCTACTAATCATTGAAGTTATTTAACAGAATTAACAAATATAAATAAATTATTTTATTATTAAAAACGTTTATTTATTAAACTATAATATTTAATGTTATAAGATAGAGATAATAATAAAAACTGTCATTGCCAACATTATAAAAGTAAAAATTTTACTGCCTAGGCTGTAAAATTTTTCCTGACTTTTACCGCCTAGGCAGTAAAATCACATTTCTCTGCCTGAAATCAGTTCAATAATGCCTAATTTTGCTGCCGCAAGTAGATAAAATATTAATTCAATAGTATAAGTCGTTTTCCCGGGAAATTTTAATAATAATAAATCTGATTTATTTTTTAAGTCACCTGTTGATCACTTTTCAAATATTTTTAAAAGTATATCAAGTAAAGATATATTATGGTGTTTAAATACAGTATCTATATGAGAAAGATTTGTCGATTAATCAGACCCATTATTATTTCGCTCTCTTTTCTTGTAAATAGTTCAATGGTAAAGGAAAAAATCACAGAAAAGTATGTGCTTACATTCAAGTACTTTTTAGGTTTCGTAGTTAATAGTCCAGGAGGGCGAGTAAAACTTCGTGTACATCGTCTAAAGTCTAAAGTATGTTTAAAACAGGCATATAGAAATTTCAACTTGATAGTAGCAAACGTTTTTGAGTAGTGAAGTGATTCATTTTGTAAAAGTTGAAATGAAACCAACAGCGACACCGATATGATGTAATAAAGATGGTCACAACTATGAAAGGGACCTAAACCTAAAATTAGACCCTTAGCCCAAGAAAATAAATAAAAATGAGAAAATTTTATCCTTTAACCGACTAATAAATAAACATATTGCTTTATGTTTTGTAGTGGATCCTTTTAGGGTTCATGGAAAATAAATTAAAATGCTTTAATTCATCCTTTTACGGCAAAAAAGGATGCGGTGTTAAAAGTGACAAACGGTTGCATTATAAGATGAAATATGTATTTAAAGGCGTTTTAACCAACCTATCTCAACGTGTTTTAGTACAATACAACAACTGATAAGGATTTGACAAAAAAATAATGTTATTATCTGTGATTGACTGGGACAAAATCTGGGTATCAGGCCAACAGAATTAAAACCTTCAATAAGTGAGAGGGGTAAAAAAAACTTAGTGATAATAACAAGGCTGACTGATAACAAGTACTGATAAGAGATTATACGCATCACTGGATTATCCCCTCGTGCGGCTTTCAACTGTAAATCGATACTCGGTTATTTTTAAATTCTCGATTTCATCATTATTTTTGAATAAATATCAATCTCAGGATTCCGCATACTTACTTACTCAATTATTTATTTACTTACTTACTCAATTATTTATTTACTTACTTACTCAATTATTTATTTACTTACTTACTCAATTATTTATTTACTTACTTACTCAATTATTTATTTACTTACTTACTCAATTATTTATTTACTTACTTACTCAATTATTTATTTACTTACTTACTCAATTATTTATTTACTTACTTACTCAATTATTTATTTACTTACTTACTCAATTATTTATTTACTTACTTACTCAATTATTTATTTACTTACTTACTCAATTATTTATTTACTTACTTACTCAATTATTTATTTACTTACTTACTCAATTATTTATTTACTTACTTACTCAATTATTTATTTACTTACTTACTCAATTATTTATTTACTTACTTACTCAATTATTTATTTACTTACTTACTCAATTATTTATTTACTTACTTACTCAATTATTTATTTACTTACTTACTCAATTATTTATTTACTTACTTACTCAATTATTTATTTACTTACTTACTCAATTATTTATTTACTTACTTACTCAATTATTTATTTACTTACTTACTCAATTATTTATTTACTTACTTACTCAATTATTTATTTACTTACTTACTCAATTATTTATTTACTTACTTACTCAATTATTTATTTACTTACTTACTCAATTATTTATTTACTTACTCAATTATTTATTTACTTACTTACTCAATTATTTATTTACTTACTTACTCAATTATTTATTTACTTACTTACTGACTTATAGGGGCTAAGATAAGAAGCAAGAAAATCGGCGTTTGCGGAAGTAGATGTTATATTTTACAATTATAAGTTCGAACTTTTTACATCAAAAATTATTAAGAAATGTAATAAAAATAATTCACTTCAATGTTTATATATAAAAACTTAACTCCACTGACCACTGACATTTAAACAGAGTGAGTAAATAAGAAAAACAACAAAAAATAAATAAATGTCAAAAAATTAAAAAAATGTAAACAAAGATCTAAAATACGCTCCTACAGACTTATTATCTTACTTAAGGGTACGGCCACAGTACACGCTGGTTCCGAATCAGGTACAGGCTCCGAAAACAGGCTTGTGATATATCAGCTTGAGGAAAGCAGGTGGTGGTATTTCTATCTGACTCAGTCAGATAGAAATACGCGCTGACATAATGTAACGTTAACAAAACAAAAACAAGGAATTGTCATATGAAGATATAGCGTGTTTTTTTGTGGTCACAGAGAGTTAATTTAAAATTAAAATATAGAATAATTGCTTTTTATAAAATTATTACTAAGTTAAAGAGTGCATATAGGGAATACCACCGCTTATTCGAGCAGTTAACAAATTGTAGAGAACATGAAACGTTTCTTCCTACGTATAGAATGGAAGTGGAGGCATTCTATTTTATTTTTTTTTTTAAGAAATACTTTAGTGATAGTCGTGTTTCTGTCTTCATTATATTAAATATTATCATTACGAAAATAGATCGAAACGAAGAAAATCAAACAAGAATTAAAAGACGGGAACAGGAAGTAAGAAAGTAACCAAGAAGAAACCTTTTCTTGGTTAATTAACAACTACGAATGCCAAAAAATAAATAGTAGTTTGTAGTTACAGTACAGTCCGTGGGCGCTGATAGCAGCCGAAATCTGAAACAAGAATGAGCTAAACATTCCGGTAAAGCCTCTGACTCCGAACGCTGCACTGTGCAACCAGTTGCCTGCTTCCACTATGGCCACCCTGCTGCAATACCACTGTTTATTTCTCGCACTTGTTTTCTGAGTCTGAACCTGATTCGGAACCAGCGTCCTCTGTGGCCGTACCCTAAGGCTCCCATACACGATCATATATTTGTCGCAAACCTGATGCCAGGCAAATTTAGGCCATACACGTCAAACATTATGTTTCTGCAAACATCCAAGAAAACTATTAAAGGCCCCCATACACGTACATTCGTACATGTATGGGGGCCTTTAATAGTTTTCTTTTCTACCGACTGGTGAAGAAAACTTGGTACTTCTTTAGATTGTTACTCCCTTATGATATTTTAGAACACATAAGTAGATAATAATTATTTATACAAATTTCTTTGTCGAAATAACTACTAATGACAAAGGGATGTTTATGTTTAGTCCAATGCACTTTGGGACAAAGGAATATCACACTTTTGTTTTTATAAGGGGAGTAACATACTAAAGAAATACATTTCGTATATCTTCTTTAGATTGTTACTCCCCTCTGTTTTATTCGTATAGTAATTATAATTTTTAAGTAGTAATTAATAATAAATGTAGGAAATTAAATTGAAATAATCAGGAACGGCAGTAAAGCATTAGAAACGGCAGTAAAGCATTAGGAATGGCAGTAAAGCATTAGGAACGGCAGTAAAGCATTAGGAACGGCAGTAAAGCATTAGAAACGGCAGTAAAGCATTAGGAACGGCAGTAAAGCATTAGGAACGGCAGTAAAGCAGTTTTTTTTTTAAGAAAAATTACTTTCACCGTGAAAAAAAAATCTGTTAATTTTTTTACACTAATTCAAGAGAGAAAGTAATAGTTCATTACACCGTCTAGTGTGAAAAGTAGCATTTTGCATGCGAGCGTGGAGTTTACACCCGAGCGATAGCGAGGGTAGTAAAACCACACGAGCTTGAGTTTTCGCACGAGTTGCGTACCGTACTTTATCTACGATTGTTAGATTTTAATAATAAATGCAGAAAAAAATAATAAACTTCCTGTATGTAAGCTCGTATTTCTCTTCTGATAAAGATGACATCAATTCGATAGTTGTATTTTGTGCCGTATTAATTATTTCGGAAGGCGTATTATTCTCCTCGTATTCTTTATTATCACTTAAATCACTCAATGATTTTCACAAAAAAACTCTACACAAACAGTTACTTTTATTAAATAAACATCAAATTAGTTATGTTAAATGTAAACAAACTCGCTAATCGGGTGTAAAGTTGAGGGATTCTTCTTCTTTTCTCACTAGAGTGGAAAAAAGAGGAATTGTTCAAAACTGTGAGACACGCATGCGCAATCAATACAGGTGTGTAAAGAATCACTTTCTACGAATCTAAACAGAGAGACAATGTTTATATTACGTATCAATCGTAGATAAATTATTATTATTATTTTTTTTTCCATTGAAATTAATGTAAAAAAATAAAATATATATTTTCTTGTCTAGTAATATTCTTGAAACTATAAATGTGAAGGTTTTAAGAGTTGAGAGAAATGTCAAGATGATTTTCACGCACCATTATGGACGGTAGAATGGGTGAACATGTGACGCCGTCATTCATTTGAAAATATATTCCAAACATTAGAACAACTCCAAGGAGTAATAATACGAACGTTAACATGACACGGGTAGCAACACCAGCTGCCACACAGGGTAACAAGCCACGCCCCCGACCTCTCCCAACATTTCCACTCAATAGCCTGCTTTACTCCTAATCTATTTCATAAATTTCTTTTAACATTGAAACTTGCACTTCATAAGAAGATAACGGACGATCCCTTCTCCTTATTAAACCCCCTTCTACAGCATCTTTGTACTCCTTTTTCGATTTTTATTCAACTCTTTAATTTACTTTAATGCCACGTAAAATGTACGATAGAAAATTTAACACCGTATTTTCCAAAACTATACGAACAAACTCTAGCTTAATTAATCATGATGTATTCATATTTATATTAAGCGTAGTAAGCCAATGCTCCCTAGTTTAAACATATTTTAAAATTTTAGACTTATCCTAACAACATTTAATAAAACTTGGACGAAATGAAACAAACCATCAATATTCGAAGGTAAGCCAATAAAGAAGATGAAACAAAGGGTCCGTTTTTAGAAAACAAAATTCAAAAATGAGGTTGAGTACAGTTTAGAAACTGAACTTTCTTCTTTAAATTTAAATTTCTCTGTAAAAAATAAAAATAATTAAAAAGGTTTAATATTAAATTTGAGTTTTTAATACTCTTTATGTAGATTCTCTTTGTTTTTAAAACCTTAACTTTGTCCTAAAATAAAAAAGAAGCGAGCAGAACTTAATCAAGTCTTGAAGGTGAAGGTAATAAAGTCAGCTAATACTTTACAACAACTTAACGCTTTGCTCTGTCCTCCCCCCCCTGCCTTCCTGTCCTCACAGTCTCTCTGCACAACTTCATTTCTTCTACTTTATTTACCCCCCTCCCCTTACCTCCTTATTCCCCAAACATATTTTCAAATTTCATTTAGAACATTACAAAATTGCATTTTCTCTTTACAGAAGAGAACTGTCTTCTTCATATTATTAAGTGTAATAAAATAGCGGAGATTAAAAGAAAAACTAAATAAATTCCCAGTATGTCTCATACAGAACGAATTTAAACCAGAAAATATTTCATTTATTATTGAAAAACTTATAATCTAATACTTGTTAAATTAAAGTCTTTGATGTATATTGATCATAATTGTTAGATACTTTTTCATTTCATACATCCCTAGAATATGTTGGGATCGATACCTTTTTGATTGAATATAATTATTATTAGGTATGAATGATGGACCAAATTACACCACTTTCAACGTGACGTTTCGACCCTTCTTTATACGGTTATCCTTAGTCATAGCTTTATTTCTGTGAAGCCTCTTTCACACGATGACACTAAATGTCACGTCATTAAATGCCGCGAAATTAGTGTCGCCGAGTGTCGTCGTATGAACAGTAGATGTCACGGCACTAATCACACTATACTGATGACGCTGAGTGTTAAGCAGTGTCACGACATTAAATGTTGACACCGGCGCTCGGGACCCTAGTGGCCGCGGGGCGCACAACCGGGGGATCGCGAGCTCCTGTCATAGCCCCGACCAGTCCCGGGGGCAAAGGAAGTGGACCTGAAACAAAGACTCCTACCAATCACGGTCGCCAGTCTCTCTTTGACGCGTGAAGAGACAAACTCGCCCTGAAATGAAAATGAGTCGGCGACGCATTTACCGGCGTCGAGCTCACGGGCCATCTGAAACAAAAGAACAAGACATCACACTACCCCGATCCTAGTGGCCGGAGGTGACAACCCCGCCGGCGGAAATACAAGGACGACTGACAGTGGCCCCCTGTCAGTGGTAGGGCAAAAGCAGGATAGTGTGGAACGACTGTGCGTGACAACCGCACAGTGGCTACAGGGAATAAAGGGGGAAGGTCTGGCAGTGACAGCCTACCAGAGAAAGGACAAATGACCTCCTGTGACAGCCAGAAGGCGGCCGGGGAAAGAGGGGAAGCCGGAAGGTGACAGCCCAACCAGCTATATACATCAAAGGGGATTCGGGCCGAACGTATTCGGGCCGCACGTGACTGCCGAACGGCGGGAACTGCAAAGGTTGAGCCAAACGTGACAGCCGAGTGGCGAGAGGACAAAGAGGTCGGCGCTGGGAGTGACATCCCCACCAGCTAAAGTGGAAAAGGGGCGTGACACCCGGACAGCGAAAGGGAGAAAAGGCCGCGTCAGAGGTGACAACCCCACTGACTAAATCGAAATGCTGGAGAGTGACAACCTAACCAGCTAATGTGAAAGGGCTGACAGTGACATCCTGGCAGCGGAAAGGGGAGAAACGGGAGAGCAGAACGTGACAGCCGAACTGCGACCAGACCAAAAGGGAAGGCGCTGGAAGTGACATCCCACCAGCTTATTGGGAACAGGCCAACCGTGACACCCGGTGGCACGTAAGGAAAAACCTAGGGGCCGGAAGGTGACAACCCAACCGACGGATAATAAAGGGGAGGCTAACAGTGACCACCTGCTAGCGGCAAGGAAAATCTGAGGCCGGCTACGTCTGACCACGACGTACCCACCCATAGCCGGACGTGCATCAAAGGGTCCCACGGGTAAACATTCCCTCGCGGAGGAAAGGACGGGTCCTGAAAGAAAAAAAAAAAACACTACTCCACATTAACCTGTGTAATCACGACTATAGAAAATACATACATATATAAATACAATATAGGCACGACAAAGCACGACCAGAGAAGAACCTAGGTACCTTGCCTAAAGGGAAGGGAAGGAGAGAGAGAGGAGAAGTGGCCAAGCCGGAGGCTCCGGAGCAGGTGGCACTGAATGAAGGCTCCAGGCTGGGCACATCACCTCGGTCTCCACCAGGCTCCCCAGAGGTACGGGAGGGAGTAGGCCCGCCCAGTGGCTCCCCTCCTGCACCACTGGAGGGGGAGACCAGGCCCAGGGTCCTCTACCCCGCGCACCCCAACGAGCCCGCGGCCCCCCTTCAACTACATCATTCCGGCCGAAACGTAGTATTGGCTCAAAAGGGAAATATGTCCGTTGACAATGTCGCGACATTAGTGTCGCCGAGTGTCGTCGTATGAACAGTAGATGTCACGGCACTAATCACACTATACTGATGACGCTGAGTGTAAAGCAGTGTCACGACATTAAATGTCGCGACATTTGTGTCAACGTGGCTTAATAACCAACATTGACAATTATTGAACAATAACGTATTCATTCAAAGTACCATAAAGCACGGAATTATGTAGAGTAAAAAATTAATAACAATACAAAATTAAATTACACGCTGTTAAAACTTACAAATATTATAATATTGTAATTCTTCTTCTCCATAAGAGAATGTCATAATTTAAAACACTTATAACAATTAAATCAAGTTAAGCATATTTAATTAATAATAATAATACCATTTATTGCATGAAAACATAATTATATACAATAAGTTCCTACCATATGAATATAAAAAAATATCTAAGTAAATCGGTTGGGTCTAAGTTGGGTATCAAATGAAAGCACCTGAATAGTAGGTAACAAATATATGAATACATTTTCAAATTTTGCATTCCTTAGTGGGCAAAAAAAACAAAATATATCCCAAAAAAATCCCCCCCCCCCAACCACTATAGATCGGCCGATGCTAAAATTTCAAAATAATTCATGCTAATACCTTATTGTGGCGCGGTGAAAATTCCGGGAGTTCATCCTAAATCTTTAAAAATTGCCAATTTTGGGCGCAAAAATCTGAAGTGCGCCCAAAATTTTATTTTTTTTAAATTTTGAGTTGGGTATTAAATGAAAGCTTTTTAAGAGTAGGACACAAATATATACATATTTGCTTTTTTAAATTTTGCATTCCTTATTGGTTTATTACTGATAAAAAACATTGTGACCCCCCGGGGGATCGAACCCGGGACTCTTGAGATCCAAGACAAGAAATAATAATTACATAATGGGTGTGCTTAATCGTCTACAAAACCCTAAAAAGTACTTGCACGCAAGTACTTCCCTAATATAATTTGTGAAAATACTTAATAAATCTACGTGAATATCTGAGAAACTAATGCTATAATATAAATAAATAATGTTCTTTCCGTAAAAGGTCTTTAGGAATAAGAAAAAATAAACTGCCAGTTAGTGTGGCACATAGCTTCCTCGCATCCTATCATGTAGGGACTTTATTTGGTGGAGCAGAAGATGTTGGGGCACAAGTTGGAGGAAGGCGCTACGGGAGGCCCTGGTGGCTGCCCGGGTTGGAAAAAATAAGGGCGTACCAGGCAGTTATAAGGTAAACCGAGGAGAAGACACTGTAATTATTTCGTCGCTAAAATTCTAAAACCGAACAAAGTTTCAAATTTTAGGCGCCGCCCCCGTTTCGTCGCGGTTTACCTTACAGTTATATTAACACTGGGGGCCCGGTACGGCCATTTTTTTCTGACCCGGGCAGCCATCAGGGCCGCCCGTAGCGCCTTCCTCCAACTTGTGCTCCAACATCTTCTGCCCCACCCTTTATTTTTATATTACTTTATTTTTATATGTTTATTGTTTAAAAACTATTAACAGTTTTTAGCAATCTTCAACTCACCACGTTTCTGTTGGTATTACTAAAAAATTGTATTTGAAAAATAAAGTTTGTCTCATTGAATATATTATGAAGTTTAATTTTTTTCCTAATCTAGAATTCAAATTTTAAATTTGAAATTCACATTTACGCGAGCGTTGCGCGTCAACGCTTGAACGGATAACGTTGTCCAACGAACTCGTCCTGGGCATTGGTAAAATGAACATACCAAATTTCATCAAAATCGGTCGCACGTTTCATGATTCGCGGACACACCGACCAACAGACAGACAGACATACAGACATGGAACCAAAAATGTTCCCTGATGTCTGAAACAGATTTATGTCTTGGAATTTTTAAAATCGGGGACATAAAACTTTTTCGTTCTCAAAAGTGAACACAATAGGTTTGTTCCAACCACACCTCAAACTAGTTTCAAAACTGTACGACGCATGAGCATTAGCAAAAAACGTTCTAATGTGGTCCGATGCGCATGCGTCGGACAGTTCCAAACCAGTTTGAAGTTTGGTTGGAACAAACCTAATGCTTCCGTTACCTTCGGTAAGCTCGGAAGCAATATTGTGATATTGTGATTTCAAGATGGTGGCCAATATTACAAAATTTGGTGAGCATAGTCTATACAAGTAAGGCGCGCCTCACGTAAGTACGTGAGACGAAAATCGTCGGTTTCAGTACGATAAAGGTTAATTATTAAGTGTACTAGTTGCATATTCTTTTTCTACCCTTCAAGACCTTTAAATTGATGTATAACATGTCATGGTGACGAAAAACTTTTTAGTAGCCCGCCATATTGGCCGCCATCTTGTAAATGTTACGTGTGTTATTTTAACAGTTGCATATTCTTTTTCATCAAAAAAATATCATAAGTCCCAGCTGTTGAGCAGCCAGTCCCAAACTAGCGAGCGTTGCGAGCTTTCAATAACTTTATTTATTTATTTTTTTTTTCTTTGTGGATTTTAGTCCCGTTCGACTGCACATAGGGTCATTACAGGACGGGGGGTTATCCGACCACTTTACTCATCTACTCGAAGAGATCATCAGTGTGAAACATGTCTGACCCCTCCGGGATTCGAACTCACGTCGGGATTTCAGACCTTGGTTTCAGAGCCGAGGATGATAACCACTCAGCCACGCCGGCCCCCTTTTTTTAATTTTAAAGCTATTTTTAAGTTGATTAGGAAAATTTAGGGTTTCACCGAAAAATGATGCTGGTAGCGCTATCGTAAACTTATTCTGGCCGCTATAAGAGCACCGTTGTATACGCGAGTTGATTGTGCATTGCATCACAGTGTGAATTTACATATTGATAAGGTATTATTAGGGAAGATGGAGAGTTGATGTTACGGTTATCTCTGCTGTCAATACAAGAATGTCTCTCTCTGAGTCACTATCATGACAGCAGTCATTATTTATGGATTTAGCGGAATTAATTCCCTCTTTGACCCATGAACTGCTAAATGCTTTCCCTCGTCTTGTTTTACCCTAGCATTGCTTATCATTATAGTTATTACTTGTATTGGTTTTATATTTACAGTAGTCGCCGCTTAATGTGATCACTTTGGGACCAAGGCCTAGTGATCACATTAACCGACTGATAGTAATAAGCAAAATCTCATAAATTAAGCTTTCATTATGTTTTATTGGATCAAAATATATATATAAATAGATAACACCGGAAAATTCCGATATTCCCGTTTGTAGCAGAAATAATCCGCGCTAATAATGTGAAAAAAATAAAATAAAAAATAATAATAAGCAAACGGCGCTAAAGGAAGGATTAATACTAAAAAATAAATAAAAATAGGAAAAAACTGTTTATTACGTACACATAAACTCATACGGTTTAGACATTATAAAAAAAAAACAAATAATAATTGAAATGACCTTAAACATATTTTACATTTCTTTCCTTTCATTCTTTACTCAGAACTAATTCTTTTAGGGCACGCTCAACATCTTCTAGTCCTCTCTGTTTTCTTATGCGAATTTGGTTCTCATTCTTTAAAGAGACAATCCCGATATCCTTCCGTTGTTTTAGAAGTTTATTCAGCAACGGCTGATAAAGTTTCCAATTTAATTGCGGCTTTCCGCTGTCTCATCTCGGTCGAAAGACGATCGTATTCAATCTTAAGATGTCTAACTTCTCCTACGATCTGAGATCACGACATTTGGAAGCATTCATTCTTTATTTAAAACTTTTTATAACAAAAATAATCGAATTCGAACTTCTATAAATTTAATGTTAATTTGACTAAAGAGTTCTCAGAAACGATTGATAGACAATAACAACTGAGCTCTGTCTAAGTGAAATGTTTTAGAAATAGGGGGAGAAATGAATGTTTTGATGCTCTATGTCTATGTAGGAATATAGAGGAAGGAAAGGTGGCTTGAGGTATACTTTCTCAGAATCCTGGGTGTTTACAATAGACGAAACGCTTCTCGGTTTGCTGCAGCTGTAGTCGTTTCCACGAAAATGATATAAAAAAATTCAACGATTTCGACTCGACTTTGATCACAATAAACGAAATACTGATAACAATAAACGGATAAATTTTAATGCATTTGTATTGGGCGGGCCAGTTCCAAGCTATTTTGATCACATTAAGCCTACTGTATATTAATTTCATGTTAATAATCCCTAATCTTATATATTTACTTAGTGCGTCTCCCTTGTAGCCTGTGTTTGTGTTTGGCTCTGTCGAGAGCACACAATGAAGAATAAATTAAAAGGTGAAGATAGCTTAGATAAGATTTTTAACTTTAAAAAATTATATAAAAGTGTTTAGCTTTTTAACCATTTGGTTGATATAGTTTAGAATGTTGTTATATTGTCTTTTATGGGGGTTCATACCTATTACGTATGATGGAACGTATTTTTTTTTTTTTTTTTTAACTTTTTCCCCCACCACAACTCCATGAAGTAAACAAGCAGTAAGACAGTTACTCTTTGAATCAGTGTTCAGTATTTTTATAAAAGTGAGAAATTAAAACAATTTAGTAGGGGGCTAATGTGAGCTCTAAATTTGGAATTATTTTCGAACGTAGGGCCAACTAGGCAAACTAAAATGAAACTAGATATCCTCCTAGTGGCTTTATTTCTTCTCTCACATAAGTTGGCCAAACTGAGTTTCGTAATTTGCAAATATATTCCAAATGTACCCCCTCTTAAATGAAAACAACAATGACAACAATGACTCCTAAAGTAAGACCCCGTAAGCTTAGGCTCCTAAGCTTAGACCCCGTATCCATTACTTGTACGCTGTCCTCCTGGTGTACCAAAAATTTAAATTTCGTAAATTCATGTAAACAGTGATTTTCCCCTTGCTTTGAAGGGCAAGAGTACAAATCTTCATCGAGATCGGATTAAAACTGTAGGTTTGTAATAACAAACACACACACATATATGTTGACTTTGTGATATGTTTTTCAATTTTATCTCCTCAAAGTGTACATAATAAGAATTACTGTACTCGAAAAAAGATTTTTAACGGTGTGCATTATGAAAGGGTTTTCATATACACAACTTTACCATTACATGGGCGTCGCCTGCAGTTAATTAATGGGGGGGGGGGGGAAGACCCCG
>KZ654783.1:963-19821 GCA_001010745.2 Gerris buenoi
TAGGGTATTATAGGTAGCGAGTTGGCGGTTTGATTTTTAGATAGAGTAAATAGCCGTACTCACGGCGTTTTAGTTTTTAATTCCAATTTCCGTGTACTTTTAGAGGTAGGGTACCTCAAAGTCCGGGGTACACCCAGGGTACACAGGTGGTTAGCTTGGGTGAAAAAAAGTTGACTGTATTAGTAATTTACACGGGCTAATTAAATCCGGTTCGAGGGGTAAGCGGAAAAAATTCCTTCGTGTACCTTTAGTGAACCGAAGTTCTACGGCTCATTTGAAATTGTCAAATTTTCCCGAAAAATCGCGATTTTTCGAAATTTTGACTTTGGACGTTCATAGCGTCCACATTTGAGAACCGATTTGAATTTCGAAAAGTGCGCTCAAACCGTACTCTAAAGCACTTTAGATCAAGACCATATTATTGTAAAAATTCGCCCTATTCACCGAGAATTTGAGACTTATCTTTTTCCCGACGGCCCGGTCACGTGACCACTTTTTTTTGAAATTTTACACGTGTCGTATATCGTTTTAAAGGCCCTGAAGAGTACTTTATTGTAGTGATTTTTATTCATTTTTAAAAAAATTTGAACGGGTACAAATGTACCGATTTGTACTTTTGGTTCAGGTACAACAGGATTTTTTAACGTTTTATTTATATTTATTAGCCCAAATAATGGGCTTTTACGTGGTTTGTTTTTTTAATATATTTTTGGTACTTATGGGTACACGGGTACAAATGTACTTTTTATCACAACACCTACTTTCATGTATATCGTTGAAAAGGTCTTGAACAGGCCTATCAAAGTAGTCATGTAGTGTTATGTGATATTTTTACATTTTAGGGGGGTAAATTAGAAAAAAGCCCTCATAAAGCAGTTTTTTGAGAATGGTTCCATAGGTTTTGGTCGAAATTGAAAACATTGTTATGGTTTTTTACTCCCGTTTTCAAGACGGTTACGATTTATTTTTTTTGCCCAAATTTTCCGGCTCGAAATTTGGGCCCACTAATAATATTAATAAAAAATTCATAATATGAGAAATATTGCTTGGATTTGATTAAGAGGATGTAGAATCTGCAGTGGATTAAGAAAAAAAAAAAAAAAAAATTGAACATTTTTGTATATTTGTACCTTCGGTACAAACGGTACCTAATTAGTGATTTTAAATTTGGGTTATATGTTGTGAAACAATGTGTTATTAGTAGTGATTTTATGCAGTAAGCTTAATATAGCTATTTAGTTGATTTAATTTGTTTTAATATAGTGGTGTTACCTATATGAGGTACATGGGTACAATGATCAAAATGAGTGAAATATATCATATTGCATATCATTTTAAAGGCCCTGATTAATACTTTAATGTTGTGTTATTCTGTACAAAGCCAACCGTCGCACGCATAGAACAAATATCACCGAGTCTTGTTTTAAATAAGGACAGATTGCATCCCTTTTATTTAACAGCTGTACAAGGTTTAAAGGAAAATGATTCTGCTCATCGTATCGAAATTTTAAATACCGCTATGGAACAACCCATGAAAGGCAATATCACAAATAATTCACAGTAAACGTATGGGCGGGTGCATACGTTTACTGTGAATCTAGCTTGGAATGATGAACTATGATGAGTCCTTTTAGGGTTTTCATGGAACTAGTGGTGTCGATTATGTGTGTTAAACACACCCTCCCATGTGAAAGTTGATTCATCTGTCCACAGATTTTTTCTTAGGAAATTATGTCGGTAGGTCAAAAAAGGGCAAGAGCCTGCATTCTCAATAGAGGAAACCACTTTGATCCACTTAAACCACTTCTAAAAGTCTTATCTAATTGTCCGTATTAAAAATCGGTTTTTTATTAAAATGTTTTATGTAATAAATTTCCATTTTAAAAAATTTCTGAGGATTTTTCTTGTTCCATTCAAGCATTTTGGTAGGCACCTGCTAAAATTTGACATGCATAAGGTGACGTTTTTTTGCATTCAAACTTAAATATCTTCATGAAATCCATACGGAATCGCAATGTTATTTATACCGTTCGAAAGAGTATTAAATGAGGAAGTTTTTGTGAGATTTGACAGTCTTCAAGTTTTTCAAGGAAAATAGTGAGCGTTAAAAGAATTTCAGAAATTTTATTTTTTCTAATTTTTGAACGTTTGAACTGTTATTTCTGTGTTAAGTTAATAATTTCCAAAAATAAAAAGGCTCTAGTTTTATAGGAAATTTAACGCTGATTTCGAAAATATGGTCAAAAGTTAAAAATAATTGACTTAAAGAGAGATAGATATAACTGGAGATATTGCGGTTTTATTAGCAAAAAACGTGTTTTTTTTTTTTTTTTAATTCTTTACAAAATCATATCTCGGCAACGGATTGAGATAGAAAAGTGAGCTTGGTAGCGTTTTGCTCCATTTTGGATCTAGTTTCACCCAAAAATTTTTTCGGTTTAGGTCGGTAACACCCTGTATATCTTAACAACATTTTTATCATGTAAGATTGATTTATACAACTATATTATAACTGTCATTGGTAATAAAATCGAGTAACTACTGACGAATGAAAACAATTGTAAACATCTAGCATTTAATAATTAATTATTACACTACTTNTTATCTCCTCTTTTTTTATATTTTGGGGTTCACAATTTTTAATAAACATTTCTCTGTCTCTGCATGTATAAGATTAATTGCTTCATCCGTAAATATCTCCCGTCGGAAGTCCAATTGCGGGATGTTGTTTCACCCAAAAATTTTTTCGGTTTAGGTCGGTAACACCCTGTATATATATATATATATATATGCAGGGTGATCCAAAAGTTCGGCAACGGCTGATTTTCTCCGTTAATATTTGAGATATCAAACAGCGGTTTGTTGCTATCTTCATCATGCATAAAAAACTACCTTTTTTGGTGGGTACCCATTTTTCCGCCATTTTGGTTGCCACCATATTGGATTTAACTTTAAAATTTCAAATTAGAGACCCCGTACTGTGATACATATTTGGAAAGGCCTTGAAAAAAGAAAACATTAACCACAGACCAGAGCTTTCTATCTTTCACCGTTTTAAAATGGTGGCCTGTTGAAATTACAAAATTGTCCTTTTTGACGTTTTAATTACGGTCAAAGTAAAGGTTTTAGGGGGGGGAGGAGTAAATTTGTCTTATTTTAAGGTAAAAAATAAAGTTTAACGCTATTTTTTTCAAATTTTTAATTTTATTTGGTTGCTATAGCAATGCAGGTAGTCATTTTACTCGCAACCGAAAATGTAACTCAAATATTTTTTTGAACCAATTTTGAATTTCAAATAGGATAATATTACTCTTCATTTTTTTTCTCTTAAAGCCTTATTTTAGCAGCTGTCAAGCGTTGAAAATGTGAATTTTGTAATTTCAACAGGCCGCCATTTTTAAATGGTGAAAGATAGAAAGCTCTGGTCTGTGGCCAATGTTTTCTTTTTTCAAGGCCTTAGCGGGAAAATGGGTACCCACCAAAAAAGGTAGTTTTTTATGCATGATGAAGATAGCAACAAACATTAACGGAGATAATTAGCCGTTGCCGAACTTTTGGATGACCCTGTATATTAAATTTGTAATTGGTCAGATAATACACTGATTATCACTTAGAAAGAAGGAGGCCTGGATAGCTTGAAGGCTAGAGCGCTCGCCTTGGGATAAGGCAAGTTAAGCAGCATCGAGCCGGGTTGGATTCCCGGACCGGGCCCCCCGCTCAATGTCCACCCAGCATTTTAACCCATTAAGTCCCGTAATTATTTATGTTAATTTTTTTGTAAAAATTTAATCACTCCTTCAGATTATTGAAAGAAACACGGGAAAAATTATTTTAAAAAAATACAGATTGCCCCAATTCCCGGTAATGAGGTGTTACAAAAATATAACACCGGTACCTTATGCCCCCATTCTCATAAAATGGTTTTATATCAATCCAATGTTCATATTTGGGAAATTTCAATAAAAAAAACAGTTCTAAATTTTTAAAAAATACTTTTAATTTAGTCAGTATATTAGTAGGTACAAAAATTAAAAAATAATTATTTACAGTGGAAAGGGCTAAAACAATTTTTACATGGGCCAACGTCACACTTCACACACATTGTTCTAACGCTGGATTTGCATTCTTTTCCAGCACATCTTCTTCGCTTATTATTTTCAATTGTTTTTATCAAGTGACCGACGTTATCGTGTCTCAGAGCATCCATTATTCTTGACATGTTTGGTGTAGTTGAGCCTGGTAGTTGACGGCTTGTGACAAGGTACGGCTGCCCGCGTACCTTGTCAAATAGGTAGTCACTATCTCCCGTCGGAAGTCCAATTGCGAAATGTTCTTGTTCTTTTTATATACAACCCACAACCCATGCAGCATTTTGTAAAGTGACATCAAGAAGCCATGTGAAAATCGGCCACCACCATTTCTTACTCCTTACACCAATTCTGTATGTTGAAGCATTATTGTCTATTAGATCGGTTCCTCCCTTATGTCCAGGCATACGTTCCACGTATGCCTTTGTTATACGTGGTAACGCAATAAGGACATTGACCTTCATTTAACATTCTTTTTCATTTCTGTAGTATACCTTTTAACTCCAGTGTTTGGGTTTTGTCCAAAATCAGTTGATGCAACTGTGACTACCCCATGCGCCACCTTACAAACGCAATACCATCTTTCTTCTCAATTTTTGTTTCCATTGATCCTCTGGGCAATCGTTTAAATTTTTTTTGTCTGTCAGATTTGAGTATTGATTTTTAGTCATACGATTTTAGTCATACGGATTCGGTTTTCCCGGAAAGTTCCAAGTCCCTGTTGCTGTATACCCCATGAATTTTAAAAATTTGAAAAGGTTGACCCCTGAAAATAAATTGTCAAAATAAAAATCAAATGGGAGGGAACGAGTTGTGGTAATTCTAATAACATTGTCACAAATGGAGCCGCCGCTTTTCCAAACAAAACGTTAATGTCATCCCTAATTTTTCGATTTTGCCTTTGATATAGATCAAAATTGAGGCAATAGCCATCTGGCGCATTAACACACCACATCTTAAATCCAAATCTAATCGGTTCATTCGGCAAAAACTGTTTGAGGTTGTTTCCGCAGAAAAATCTAACCATGCTTTTATCGTAATTGAGACACCTACTCAATGGTCTGAAATGGTCCCAATAGTTTTTTTTTAGAATATCCATCAAGGGTCTTATTTTCAGGCCTTATCATTTGAATTGACAAAGTTATTATCTGCGCAATGAACATATCGCATAATATTAAATATTCTATTTCGTCTTATTGAGGAAGAGACTAGCTCATTATGAACATCAAGTCCCTGGTCCCAATACAATTTTTTTGATGGCAGACTGTTGTATCCAGTCAATATTAAAAACCCAATGAAACATTTTATCTCCTCTTTTTTTATATTTTGGGGTTCACAATTTTTAATAAACATTTCTCTGTCTCTGCATGTATAAGATTAATTGCTTCATCCGTAAATAATTTTTCAAAAAAATCGACACATGTTAGATTCTCTTCACTCAAACTCTCTGTTTCTTCAGGCCAAATTGCTTGGTTTGTTGTTAAATCCCCATCAATATATTTAGGAAAAGGTTTACCTTTTATAAGCCGTTTCTTGAGCCACTTCTCAATTTTATCAGTAGGGTCAGTTGCTGATGTCGTGGTGGCTGAGCTTGATGGCATGGCTGAATTTCTCTCAACTGAAATTGTGTTATCAGATGAGGTGGTTAATTCTCTTTCTTCTTCGTCGTCTATACTATATCACCAAGTCTCACATCGCTAGAAATAACTATCTCAGCAGAAGCCAATAGTTGCCTTCCAGACAAGTGGCGGATATCACCTCCTGCATCTTCATCCCCAGATTCCTCGTCTGTCAAAGCTGATGGGTCGGGTGGCTCAGCAAAAACTGCATCGGGATGGATGTTAGCACCATCATCTGAAAGTATAAGATCCACTGCTTCTTGTAGTGAAAAACCTGGCCTGTGACACAATGGGGGCATTAAATACCGGTGTTACATTTAAGTTACGCAGAATTAATTACAAAAAAACAGACTAATTATAAATATATTTCAGTGATACTTCATAATACTATTCTATTAATATTTAAATTATAAAAAATATCAAGATTTGTGCCAAATAATTAAGCATTAGTACTTACTGAAGAAGACTCCGTAAATAGGGCAAGTCAATAAAACGCNAATAACAAAAGTCCTATTGAAATTCTAATTTTGTTGTGTACTTTAATATAATATTAATATAACTACTTATATTAATCAAAAAGAAAAAAATACGAAAACATTAGGTCTGTATCGGGTTAGGTGGCGGGAATTTTGAGTTTGAATAGTAAACTCCACTCTAATATTTATTTAATGATCTGGAGTCTGTTTTGATGTTGACTTTTTTATCTAAATTGATGGCAATGTTTAGCGCTTCTATAATTTTCCTCCTGTTATTACTATTCTCTCTCCCTATTATTTGTGTTTCTTCAAAATTGAATGGAACAGTGGAGTTTACTATTCAATCTCAAAATTCCCGCCACCTAACCCGATACAGAGCCCTACACTAGGCTGCGGCCGCACAGCGGCCTTTCAAAAGAGCAGGAAATTTTATGAAAAATATGACCACAGCATTGTCCTTGAGCATGCCCTTTAAGGTCATTCTAAGGTCACAATTATTTTTCCAATGGGAAACCCTAATTTGTATTGCGGATTGCGAAATAACCAAAATTTTCCCTTTAACAGTGGCCTTGACCATAGCCTACACAACACCCTTAGACATGACCTTCAAGGTCATTTCAACCCTTCCCCCCTCCCCTTTTTTATTAATTTATTGGTTTTTAGTACTTTTATTCAAATTTTTTTCTTGAAGGTCGACCACATCCTTGACTATGACCAGAAATAAGACCATGAACCAAATTGCTAGGTTCCAACAAGTGGTTCGTCCAACCCGTCTAGTACTAGTTCTAGCACCTTACTACTACTACTATACTTTTTTTGTCCGTTTTAGTGAGGTTTTAGGCCTCATTCGCTCTAGAGATTCCGGAATGCAATTTACGATTGCAAGATTCTAAATTCTGGCATGCCATTCGTATGAGATTCTAGTATACCGTTCCTGTTAGCCGCCTCGATTCTTTTTAGAATTCTTCTTTGAAAGCGGCTCATGATACATTGCGCTATGTGGGCCTATTCAGACTAGGGGATTCCGAATCGCATTCCGTTCTTGCTATTTATTTTCGTTAAATAAAATATTTTAAATAAATATAAATAAAAACTTCAATTAGAATTACAAAAACTTTTAACTATATCCTATATCACAGATAAAGAGGTGACTAAGAGTAAAACTAACAAATTGAAACAAAAATAATAAAACAGGATGAACCATCGAGTAAAATATATTGTCAAAAGAACTCGTTGATAAGAGACTCTGATAACATACTATCTTATCAGTGATACAAACATTAGAATGAAATTATAATTACTTGTAAATAACAAAAGTCCTATTGAAATTCTAATTTTGTTGTGTACTTTAATATAATATTAATATAACTACTTATATTAATCAAAAAGAAAAATTTACGAAAACATTAGGTCTGTATCGGGTTAGGTGGCGGGAATTTTGAGTTTGAATAGTAAACTCCACTGTAATATTTATTTAATGATCTGGAGTCGGTTTTAATGTTGACGGTNATAAATATAATTATATTGTTATTTATTTATTTATTTTTTCATAAGTTTTATTTACGAAATAAAATAGGTTAATTATGAATATAAAAATAACCGTAATATAATTTATTATTTAAAAATTGTATGTGTTAAATGATGTACGTATAGTATAATTATAATATTTTCATTTACTAAATAAAATATTTGAAATATAAATTTATAATTATTTCTTAATAGAGCCCTTTCAAGGGTTAGAAAAAGTGGGGGAAGAAGCGGCCGAGGTACTGAATCTTGATACTTGTTGAATCTCATACACGAATCCCGTGTCACTCCCAGTCTGAATGAGCCCTTACTGTACTTGTAAAAAAAAAGGTTAAAATAAATGCAGTATTATTTTATTTTTTGTACAACTATATGCTTGCATTCATAAGGTGTTTAATACAATGTCAGAGTATGTAGTGTTTGAATCTCTCTGTTTTAGGTTGGCTCTGTAAATTTTACTTGGAAGTCTGGGATTAAAAAATATTTTTATCGTTTTGACGTTTTGGAATCGTTTAATAATGATATTTTAAAGCCACCTATTATTTCGATTAAAAACAGTGGTCCAGTTCCACGGAATCCAAAAGGTATCTATGTTTTCAATTGATTATTAATTAGTGTCAGGACGAATTAAAGATTGTCCAAAAAGTCGTGCGAAATGTTGGGGTATTGTTAACTTAGAATTGTTTTACTCAAGTTACTGCATTAAACGGCCGACTGAGTTTTTGGATTTTTTGGACGATTGATAAAATATCGTTTTAAACTTTAAATCGGCTTCTCTCTATCGAATTACAATGGGATTGACTTTTTCAAAAATTTACCTTAAACTATCTTCTTAAAACAAATTTATTTATTCTTCTTCGACGGAGGCTTGCGAATCGTACTTGAAAATACATAATTAAATATATTAACAAAAAAAGTTTTACCACAGCATGTCGACAAATTTTCCCCCTACACCCAGTTTGAGTATTAGTGCTCGCTTAAAGTCTTAGAGCCGGTTAGAAAGAAACTTACATGTCAAACAACTTTATTAGAGAACGTGGAAGCTAAACTTACAGTCTTTTAACGAATAAGCATTGACATTTTTTGTTTACTTTTGTGAAGATTATTTTTGTTGCATATTTGGATTTCAGTTTTTAGTGTGTTGCTACCGTGCTCTGGAAACAGTTCCGGGGTGGCTTCCTTCAGTATAGGCTTGTCTATACAGAGCCGCAAAGGTAAACCGCTGCCTGGCACGCCTATCAGATTGAATTTAAGAAAGGAATGCGCCCAATATCGAGGTTATTATTTTTTATAAACTCTAAAATGTGTCTGACGTATATAAGTTTGATTTTAATAGATTTAACTCGAGTGCTTAGTAATTTTTAAACAAAGGAAAGCCGGCACCGTTTCCTCACTCGAGTAACTTATTTTCAAAGTTTTACCAGCGTGACTCTCGACTTAATCGCCGTTTCAACAAATGCTCAAGATATTAGATGTGAGACAACAAATGCATTTTTAAAACCGTTTTAACATTTTATCGTCGGTACTTTGCTGAATTCGTCTGGATCTTTTGTCGTAATACCGAATTTGTATCTCGTCTACTGAGTTTTCATTTAAAAGAGTCTAATGCCGGTTTCTCTGCCGACGAGTCATTTCTCGGGTGTATTAAATAGTAAATACTAAGCAGGACCAGAGATGTTGTAAAGTTAATCAGCCATATTACTACCTACCTATTTTATAATAATACTATTTTAAACATTATGTTTTCTCGTTTCGTTGTCTTGGCCGACGGTGATCCTGACAAAAACCAAGCTTAATTACGCTTTGATTTTAGGACAACCGGACCCGGAATGTGATAAAAAATGTGCCAACGGAGGATTCTGCAATTCGGAGAAAATATGTCAGTGTAAAGAAGGCTATATGGGCCAATATTGCAGAACAGCTCTTTGTTATCCGAAATGTGTGAATAACGGAACTTGCACTGCTCCGGGAACTTGTTCCTGCCCTCCAGGTTATCAAGGAAGACACTGTGAAGGAGGTAATGTGTCATTTATCCTTTCCATTATTTTTTCTACATTAAAAAATAAACCGATAAGGTGATGGGTGTACCTACTTGTCTAAACACTTATACGTATACGATGTATTTACTATTAATTAGCACTAAGATTCAAGATACAAACTGATTTCATTCTGATTTATTTGAATCGTTATTTTGTGTTTAAGGTATTTGCTTGGAAAAGTGTGAGAACGGAGGAAAGTGTATCCAAAAAGATACGTGTGACTGTCCTAAAGGATACTACGGCTTACGTTGTGAATTTTGTAAGAAGCTTAAACTAAATAACGATACGTACTATTAATAATTATTTCTTATTATCTCGGTTCTTAAATTTCGCTTAAGAAACGCGGCTTGTATATAGTTTTTTTTAGTGGGTATTTTACTGTGGTAATATATAATAGTTTTGATTTGATTCTGTTTACAGCCAAGTGTATAATTCCTTGTGTGAACGGAGGCAAGTGTAAAGGAGTGAATAAATGCCGTTGCCCTAAAGACTACGGTGGTAATCACTGTGAAGTTGTTCGAAGACAATATTTTAGGACGCAATGTTCACGCATGTGCCAACACGGTGTTTGTAAGAGGAATAACTCGTGTGTTTGTGATTCAGGATGGACTGGAAAATATTGTCAACATCGTAAGTTTACGTTTTTGTGATGTTTTAATTTGTAAGTTAAGCAGTTGCATCCTCGTTGTTAAACATTTGATTTGTCTATCTATATTTTGAAAAATGAATTATTAATAAGACTTGAGATCAAGTGAAAAATAGTAACAGAGCTGTGTCAGTCACAGGCAGTAGTACAGCTGTGTAGTAACAGAGCTGTGTCAGTCACAGGCAGTAGTACAGCTGTGTATTAACAGAGGTGTGTCAGTCACAGGCAGTAGTACAGCTGTGTAGTAACAGAGCTGTGTCAGTCACAGGCAGTAGTACAGCTGTGTAGTAACAGAGCTGTGTCAGTCACAGTCTGTAGTACAGCTGTGTAGTAACAGAGCTGTGTCAGTCGTGGAACTTTTTCCTAGGAAAAAGTGAACTCAACTTAGTTAATCGTAATTATCAACTTAAATGAATCATGTTATTTTTTAACCACAATTTAAATGTCTTGCATGTGATATATTTTGTTATTTTTCTGTCTATTTCAGGATCTCATAACAAGAATGAATCATCAAAAACTTTTTCTGATGAAAATTCTTATGAAAATTCATATTGATAATTTAATTTCTTCAAAAAATTAAAAAAAAAAAAAAAAATGAAAGAAAAGAAGAAGAAAAAAACCAGTATAATTAATCATTTAGAAGTGCCATCTAAATTTTTGTTATTTATATACATATATATATATATATTTTTGTGTGTGTGTGTTTGTGTTTGTGTGTGTGTGTGTAAGAGAGAGAGGGGTTTACTAATTAATTNGGGGGGGGGGGAGGTATCATGGTAGTTTGAAAATCTTAAGAGAGGGGATAAGAGCCACAAAAAATGTAGTTATAGTAGTTGCACCACCATTAGACTTAGAGACCCTAAAGAATTAAAGTAATTAAGCCATCCCCAAGTTTGTTTTGTAACAGTTCTGTTTCTTGTGCCGCTGCTCGAGCCGGAGGTAGGGTGAGTTCCGCAATTTGGGGGGAAAAAAAGGAATTTAGGAGAGCGCCACCTCGCCTAGGATAAATAGGATTAAGGGGTTTCCAGGGATGACGAGGGATCCCTGGTTAAGAAATTAACGGGAAGAGAAAAAAAAAGTGTTTGGGATTATCCCTAACAGGGATTATCTTATTAGACTAACTCCAACTTATCAACAAAATAAAAGAAATAGGTTTGAACTTATATTCTTCATCATAAAATATATACATATACAAAACATAAAATAAAATTATTTTCAAGGCCTTGGCAAGAAATGAAATTGTAAGACTTAATTACAATAAAACCAAAAAAAAAGAAACGGGGAGATCGGCGAAACACCTTCCGCTGGTGGTGACCCCCGTGGTGAACTCCAAATGGGGTGGGGAGAGGTTTTGAAAAAAAGAACTCAAATACCTGGTTCCGTAACTTGTAGCTTTGCGTGGTTGTTAGTGGTTACGGGTGGCGGTAATGGCTCGGTTGAGTTGAGGTAATTGCCGGTGCGATCCCTAGATCCCTGGGTCTTGATGGCTGGCTCAGGACTACTTGCGCCGGTAGTTATTCTCGGCTCGGCAGAAGTTGTACCGGGTACCACACGGAAACGTAATCTCTGAGGTTAATCCCAAATGATTAGGGTGACCGTCCGTAATTATCGGGTAGGTACTGTAGAGATACGAGTAATCCGACCACGGTCGCTACAACTCAAGCCCGTCTCAGAGCCTCGCCCAGACTCACCATCCTAGAGCCCCCTCCTCGGGTGCGCTTTTGCTGGCCCCGTGAACCTCGGAACCAAACAAGACAGCCGTTCAAATACTCATGCACTCTCACTAATACACACACTCTCTCGCATAACATAAAAACATTCCTATCTGCAGTAAATTAAAAGACTAGCTTTAACTGTATAAATAATTGAAAAAAACATAACAGATAAACTCTTAGATCTAATCCGTATTGCGTCCTACAAGCAATAAATCCGGGATAGATCTAATTACATTAAATAAAAATATCAACCGATAAATCTTGGTTGTTACAGTTTTAATAATAAATAATTTTACAATATCAACCTAAAAGTACATTATTAAAATTATTAATAAAAGAAGTCAATTACGCCAAAAACAGTAAATTATGGTGGTAAATTATTCTATTTGGATAAATAATTTAATTAATCGCCTAGGATTATTAGCAAAATTATTAATTACTTCTGAGTATATATCTATCTTTTTTCTGACGCAAGCTTTCTATGAACACTTAATAAATATAATCCGTTCAACCTGTTTTCACCCATTTTAGATCTGACCCACGTTTTTACCCGCCTCAGAGTGCTAAATGATCTTTCAATTGTACTTGTTGTACATAGGGGGAAAAAAAGCTTTAGCTTCTTTAATAATATCCACTACTTCCATTGTTTTCCAGTCTGCTTGTCAAGTTTTTTATTTGTCCACATTTGAAACATGAAACCACAATTCCACTCACTCACACAGAAACGTTTATTTACAAATTAATGTTTACAAACATTAATCCATAACGTATTTAACGCCCTTCGTCAATGACCGTCGAGGGCCAACTCACAGAATCGATATCTTTTAAATTGTATAAATTTGCTACAGAATGGGCCCTTTCTTTTAGCTCTTCTAAACCTATGTCCTTTATAATGAATGAATGAAATGATTATAAAGATATCCTGGGTGGTTGTCCTCTGA
Source organism: Gerris buenoi (assembly GCA_001010745.2). Taxonomy (NCBI): domain Eukaryota; kingdom Metazoa; phylum Arthropoda; class Insecta; order Hemiptera; family Gerridae; genus Gerris; species Gerris buenoi. The sequence continues at coordinate 14,015 of KZ654783.1, forward strand.
AAATCTACACTTAAGCGATGAAATCATAGAATCGCGATATGGTATAAGTACTGCCCTCCTCCAATGCTCAGCCGAGGATTCTACTGGAGTGTTAGACCGGTGTTTCTGTTCTTTCAACAGTTCTAGGAGGTTGAAGGTAATCATGATACAAGAGCTTTTCATCAGAGAGTAAAGGAGCAGAGGAAAAGGTTTCAACCCCGCAACGTTTTTTGCAGGAATAAACATGGAAGTCTTATTTTCCTTATCTGGTAATAAGGGAATGATACTTGGGAGACGGACAGAATATTTTCAGGAATTGCTAGAGGGTGAAGAGGAAGTAAGTGATCAAGGGAATTGGGAAGATATAAGTGAGGGTGACCTGGATGAGAATGAAGTAGTAGATAAAGATCAGTGTACTCCACCAACGGAAGAAGAAGAAGAGGTGAGGATAGCAGTAGAGAGTTTAAACGCAAATAAAGCACCGGGGGAAGATAATATCCTAGCAGAATTATGTAAGAATGGAGGAGAGCGTCCTACACCTCATGGTGTAGGAGGGTGCTTGAAAAGGACAGCCGCCCGTGTAAGGTCAACATATTGACATCTTTCAGAGTTTTGTGTAAGCCGCCCCCTCCCCCCCAGAGTAATGAAAGGTATGTAGCTTTATGCATTATTAAGAAGAAGAAATAGAATTCATAAAGAATATAATTTCCTCCAATATTCTACCCTTCAGAGGAACAATGAAGGTGGCTAATCAAGTTTTTTTTTTTTTTTTTTTTTTTTTTTTTTTTTTTTTTTTTTTTTTTTNGGGTGCTGTGGAAGGATGGGTGCTGTGGAAGGATGGGTGCTGTGGAAGGATGGGTGCTGTGGAAGGATGGGTGCTGTGGAAGGATGGGTGCTGTGGAAGGATGGGTGCTGTGGAAGGATGGGTGCTGTGGAAGGATGGGTGCTGTGGAAGGATGGGTGCTGTGGAAGGATGGGTGCTGTGGAAGGATGGGTGCTGTGGAAGGATGGGTGCTGTGGAAGGATGGGTGCTGTGGAAGGATGGGTGCTGTGGAAGGATGGGTGCTGTGGAAGGATGGGTGCTGTGGAAGGATGGGTGCTGTGGAAGGATGGGTGCTGTGGAAGGATGGGTGCTGTGGAAGGATGGGTGCTGTGGAAGGATGGGTGCTGTGGAAGGATGGGTGCTGTGGAAGGATGGGTGCTGTGGAAGGATGGGTGCTGTGGAAGGATGGGTGCTGTGGAAGGATGGGTGCTGTGGAAGGATGGGTGCTGTGGAAGGATGGGTGCTGTGGAAGGATGGGTGCTGTGGAAGGATGGGTGCTGTGGAAGGATGGGTGCTGTGGAAGGATGGGTGCTGTGGAAGGATGGGTGCTGTGGAAGGATGGGTGCTGTGGAAGGATGGGTGCTGTGGAAGGATGGGTGCTGTGGAAGGATGGGTGCTGTGGAAGGATGGGTGCTGTGGAAGGATGGGTGCTGTGGAAGGATAGGTTCTGTGGAAGGATGGGTGCTTTGGCATATAAACATAGACGGATTTAATAACCTGTCACTTAAACCAAGACATTTGCTATGAAATAATATATTTTAAAAAATAAACAATTTCAATTCGAAAATATAATTATTATTCGTGTCTATAAATAGTATAGCTTTGTCAATTTAACTGTCTTTAATATAAAATGCAAGACCTGCTTTGGTCCAAGCAATTTTTTCATGGCTGTCACAAGAGAAAAGAATCTCAGACACTACTTGAGTTCTTGAGGGAGATGTATAAACCGGTATTCTTATAGATTCTTCTTCTTCATTCGATGTCTGCAATAAAAAAAAATCTTATAGTATAATTAAAAGTAAAAAAATCAACCGAGGGTTCAAGATAATCAGGGTTGAAGTAAATAACAAAATAAAATAGCAGTAATCAACGCTATTTGCGTGATCTTAACAAATGAATTCATTAACTGTATGATAATATGTAGCGTGAAAATGTAGACTGTAGAGTCATAACTGAGGATTTTAGCTTATTCCCTCCCCCTCCCTCCTTGTTAAAGTTGTTCTGTCTTGTTATAACTTAAATATGTCAAATTTCCCGAAAAAAGATTGATTTTACCAACGCGTGGCATTACAACCGAGACTCGTTAAATTTTGTGATCACGGTTGTCACTAAAGCGGCCTACACACATGGGAACTTGGTTCGTTGTCACTAAAGCGGCCTACACACATGGGAACTTGGTTCGTTGTCACTAAAGCGGCCTACACACATGGGAACTTGGTTCGTTGTCACTAAAGCGGCCTACACACATGGGAACTTGGTTCGTTGTCACTAAAGCGGCCTACACACATGGGAACTTGGTTCGTTGTCACTAAAGCGGCCTACACACATGGGAACTTGGTTCGTTGTCACTAAAGCGGCCTACACACATGGGAACTTGGTTCGTTGTCACTAAAGCGGCCTACACACATGGGAACTTGGTTCGTTGTCACTAAAGCGGCCTACACACATGGGAACTTGGTTCGTTGTCACTAAAGCGGCCTACACACATGGGAACTTGGTTCGTTGTCACTAAAGCGGCCTACACACATGGGAACTTGGTTCGTTGTCACTAAAGCGGCCTACACACATGGGAACTTGGTTCGTTGTCACTAAAGCGGCCTACACACATGGGAACTTGGTTCGTTGTCACTAAAGCGGCCTACACACATGGGAACTTGGTTCGTTGTCACTAAAGCGGCCTACACACATGGGAACTTGGTTCGTTGTCACTAAAGCGGCCTACACACATGGGAACTTGGTTCGTTGTCACTAAAGCGGCCTACACACATGGGAACTTGGTTCGTTGTCACTAAAGCGGCCTACACACATGGGAACTTGGTTCGTTGTCACTAAAGCGGCCTACACACATGGGAACTTGGTTCGTTGTCACTAAAGCGGCCTACACACATGGGAACTTGGTTCGTTGTCACTAAAGCGGCCTACACACATGGGAACTTGGTTCGTTGTCACTAAAGCGGCCTACACACATGGGAACTTGGTTCGTTGTCACTAAAGCGGCCTACACACATGGGAACTTGGTTCGTTGTCACTAAAGCGGCCTACACACATGGGAACTTGGTTCGTTGTCACTAAAGCGGCCTACACACATGGGAACTTGGTTCGTTGTCACTAAAGCGGCCTACACACATGGGAACTTGGTTCGTTGTCACTAAAGCGGCCTACACACATGGGAACTTGGTTCGTTGTCACTAAAGCGGCCTACACACATGGGAACTTGGTTCGTTGTCACTAAAGCGGCCTACACACATGGGAACTTGGTTCGTTGTCACTAAAGCGGCCTACACACATGGGAACTTGGTTCGTTGTCACTAAAGCGGCCTACACACATGGGAACTTGGTTCGTTGTCACTAAAGCGGCCTACACACATGGGAACTTGGTTCGTTGTCACTAAAGCGGCCTACACACATGGGAACTTGGTTCGTTGTCACTAAAGCGGCCTACACACATGGGAACTTGGTTCGTTGTCACTAAAGCGGCCTACACACATGGGAACTTGGTTCGTTGTCACTAAAGCGGCCTACACACATGGGAACTTGGTTCGTTGTCACTAAAGCGGCCTACACACATGGGNAAGCTTCTCATTACCTAGACTTGAATCTCACTCCCTAGATTAAAGCGATTTTTTAAAAATCAATATCATTGGAAATGGTGATTTTGTGTGCATACAAAGGGAAGTTATTAGGGAGGCTATGGTAGCAGTAAATTTCTCATTTTTGGTTGAAAAATTTCAAAGGTTGAAATGCACCGAAATTATGATAGACTCAAATATAGCTTTTAAGCCTGTAATTTATTGTATACGGAGAAGAGAATGCTACATTCTATTTCGAGGCCAATCAAAGAAAATATACACTCTTGTCACCCGTGTTATCTTTCCACTAAAAAATTAATCAGGTTTCAGTTGCTGAAGGATGCGTGCTGTGGAAGGATGGGTGCTGTGGAAGGATGGGTGCTGTGGAAGGATGGGTTCTGTGGAAGGATGGGTGCTGTGGAAGGATGGGTGCTTTGGCATATAAACATAGACGGATTTAATAACCTGTCACTTAAACCAAGACATTTGCTATGAAATAATATATTTTAAAAAATAAACAATTTCAATTCGAAAATATAATTATTATTCGTGTCTATAAATAGTATAGCTTTGTCAATTTAACTGTCTTTAATATAAAATGCAAGACCTGCTTTGGTCCAAGCAATTTTTTCATGGCTGTCACAAGAGAAAAGAATCTCAGACACTACTTGAGTTCTTGAGGGAGATGTATAAACCGGTATTCTTATAGATTCTTCTTCTTCATTCGATGTCTGCAATAAAAAAAAATCTTATAGTATAATTAAAAGTAAAAAAATCAACCGAGGGTTCAAGATAATCAGGGTTGAAGTAAATAACAAAATAAAATAGCAGTAATCAACGCTATTTGCGTGATCTTAACAAATGAATTCATTAACTGTATGATAATATGTAGCGTGAAAATGTAGACTGTAGAGTCATAACTGAGGATTTTAGCTTATTCCCTCCCCCTCCCTCCTTGTTAAAGTTGTTCTGTCTTGTTATAACTTAAATATGTCAAATTTCCCGAAAAAAGATTGATTTTACCAACGCGTGGCATTACAACCGAGACTCGTTAAATTTTGTGATCACGGTTGTCACTAAAGCGGCCTACACACATGGGAACTTGGTTCGTTGTCACTAAAGCGGCCTACACACATGGGAACTTGGTTCGTACGAACCAAGTTCCCATGTGTGTAGAGGTAAACGAACCAAGTTCGTGACGAACTTGGTCTTCCATCGGGTTGGAAAACATTTGTTCGGTTCGCCGGCAGGGCGAACCAAGTTCCCCTGTGTGTAGAGGACACGAACCGTTGTTCGTCATTTTATCAAAGAATACGCTATACTTTATATACATCCGACTTATTAGTTTCTTTTCACTCTGTCCTTTAAACTTTGTTTTTAACACTGCGTTTTTAACGTTTTTTTTTTTTTGTTTTTTTAACGCTATTTTTTCCTGTGTTTTTCTGAAGCTGTTTCTTAAAACTCTGTTTTTTAAATCTCTTTTTAATACTGTGTTTTTAACGTTTAGGACGAACCGTTGTTCGTACTGTGTATAGAGACTAGACCCCACGAACTTGGTTCCCATGTGTGTAGCCCGCTTAAGGTCTTTAGATCTAATACGCAAATGACATTTATACCTCGTCAATAAACTACCAAGCGGAAACAGTGAAATTACTTACAAGTTGTTGAAATGCTAGTTTGATAGTTGAACAGTTAAAAGCTGATGGTGAATCAGGCAAGCACTTTGAAAGTTTCCCTTTGTCCATTATCGCTCCCTCTAGAAGAAGACCATTGACTGAAAATAATTCGGCGCTAGTGTTGCCCTTGGCTCTGGGAAGCGTGAGTTTAAGATCATTGTAAGATGTCCCTGTCAACCTGGAAGGGAAATGTAGAATTAGTCTTTCTTTTAAATTATATTAATTAATAGCGCGCTATATGTATTTTTGTGCGCTGTGTTTCCTCTTTTAACTGCCTTGTCAATTGTCCTAACTTCACCCCGTCCAACTTGCGTTATATTTTAACTCTTTTGGAATGACCTGCATTTTTAATTCGTTTATTGTCGTCGTTACCAGCTTTTTTTTTTTTATTTATCTTTTATTTTGTGTAATAAATTTCGTATTAGTTTTGTTTAAATCTTTGTTAATGAGTAGTTGTAATTGGTTGGTTCTGGCTGACCTTGAGCGAAATTTCTGGCTGACCTCGGATTCTCCTCTAACTCCGTCTACTTGTACGACCAC
>KZ654786.1:0-14075 GCA_001010745.2 Gerris buenoi
AGAAGTCCAAAATTGAACATTCTGATGCAGTTTTCTTTATAAATGATGCTTTCTTTTAAAAAAGGATTTTAAAATATTTAATTTTTACGCAATATTGAGTACAAGGATGTTAAATAAAGGAGATAGAGTGTAGTGAGAAAAAAAATGACCACAAGAAGATGTAAAGAAATTGGAGAACAGTGGGACACATTACCTTCTCTTGGTTATAGGTGACCAAGAAATGTGCGGCAGGCTATCAACAATCAACTGAGCATTCTTTCCATTTGCATGTTACTTTTTGTTCTATAGTTCCATGTGTTGTATTCTCCTGATAGTTTTGGTTATAATTGTTTAGTGCTGTTTAAGAGTTTTTTTTTTATTGATATTTGGATTATGTATAGCCATTTATAGTGACTTAGTTTGCATTATTTATCATCTCAGAGAGTAAATTGAAATAATTTGAATTTAAAATAATCTTTATCGCTTAACCATTTACATTTTTGTAAATTGGAATAATTATTAAAATAACACTTTACTAATCAGTTAATTTTATTGGTTTATAGTTAAATCAGTTTATAACCTGATTCAAAAATAAACGAAGAAGGTAATGTGTCCCAATCTAAAGTTGTGAGCATGCGCAGTACAATTTTTTTCTTCGATTTCTTTTATCTCCATGGAGTCACTTTTTTGCCTTTAAACCCTACCTCTAACATTCCATCGCATTTATTTAACATCCTTGATCGAGTAAGATATTTTTAGAATAATGAACAACTGGAAAGCCTCTCCACAGAATAAATTAAAAATTAATCTTAATTTATTCTGTGGAGAGGCTTTCCAGGTGTTCATTATTCTATTGATATCTACTCCGCTTACGCTCTTAATCTTAAGATATTTTTGTCTATTAGATCTATGGATTCTATATCTTACTATAAAGTCTTCACTCCGAAAAGGAAATTGTTACAGAAAAGAAAACTCTACATAAATGTGCAAATAATATCTTAAGTACAGATCTACGCACATGTCAGATCAAAGCACTAACCTGAGAAACAAGAGGAGAAGGAGCTGAGGGTGAGGCGGAGGTAGATAGGGGGTGAGGTCTGTTTATAAGCCTGGCATTAGGCCTGACAGAGCCACCTGACCAGGCGGAGGCGGAGCCAGACGGAGGCCTAACTAGTCGAGGCATCTTATCCTGGGGAGTGGCTGAGATCACAGATGCGGGTATAGGTGGGATGGTAGCGGGGGTGGACGGTTGCTTGGCTAGCAGCGAGGCTAACATCTTGTTCTTCTCCCACAGTTTGCTGCCTCCTTGCTGCTGCTGCTGAGGTTGAGACTGGACTTGCTGGGAATGTTCGAGAAGGCCTCGCTTCCCTCCGTGATCGTCTTCCTCGGAACTAGGCCTCTTCCTTCCCATCCTCTCCGCCACCACGGCCACGGGGGACCCACTAGACACGCTCAACCCCTTGAACAGAGCTTCATCGCCCACCTGGTGATGTTGCTGCTGCAGGTGGTGCTGTTGCTGCTGAGCCTGAAATAATACAAAATATTTAATATAAATATAATTGATTCATTAATTATCTACAACATTAAACAAATAGCTACNATAATTGAGGGGCTTGCTGCAAAAAGGAGGCAGCTCCATTTTTTTCACATTTTGAGTTATGTATCACATCATGTTCAGAAAAAAATACTCTATCGTTTGGTGCAAGAAGGATTCAAATCCATTGAGTAGTTCATAGTTTTCTCAACAGATGGAGCTGACTGTCTTCAATGTTTGGTGGAAAAACGATGCAGCTCCTGGAGCTGACTCCTTTATGCCCCAAAGATGAGTGGGTTATTTTCAGATAACTGCCTGTCTCAAAATAAAAATCCTGCATTAACGCAATATTTTTATTACTTAGTAAGATGTGGACGTTACACTAAAATCATTCATCACAAACCATTCATTATGTTTGATTTCCACAAAATCTCAGTCAAAACAACGAACTTTATAGCACATAATGTTAAATTAACCTCTATAACACGGATTTTGTAACAAAACGAGCACCTCGATAACAAGACTGTTTCCCTAATCCCCTTGAGACACTTCTTATCGAGGTTCTACTGTATTCATAAACTCTTCAATAAACCAAAAAAAAAATTAATAAATCAAAATTTCTTACAAATTAAAAAGTTAATGAGTTAAACAAGAATTGAGATGAACCAACTCAAGACATTACTCATTTATAAAATTACTATTTTTTTTGGATTTCTTTCATCACCAAAATCCAAAATAATAATAATTTGTTATTGTGGAAGGCATGTGACATTACACTGTTTTGTTTAAGATCTGGTTTTGTTTACAATTAATATGGATTTTGTTTTGTTTACAATTAAAAAATTGTCGAGTTGAAAAATAAAACACTATCTAACCTTGTATTAACTTTTTTTTAAGAATAATAATTTCTAATATTCTTTTTTTCTTATTTTTTTAAATTCAAACTAAATAAAAATTAGAAGAGCATCTCTTAATAAACCTTAATAGCACTGAATCACTGAACCAAAAATTGTCGTTTTGTTTTATTCCTTGCTCGTCCTGTTTTAAAATAAATCTTATTGAGGTTTCTTCGTAATTTTGTATTAGAAAATTTCCAATGGCATCTGAATGTCAGAATATCCCAAATTATACATATGTGTAAGATACTCTTTTTACTTTTCCTCACTATTAATAGTAGGAAAAGTATTGTTTTATTATTCGAACGTGTATTATAAATCTTCCATTTGTACGCTCTTGGCATCTCGTAAACAGTAGTATAGAAGTAACTACTCACTTCTTGATTTGCCTCCTCCTTAAGAAGATGCTGAAGAAGTTCATTGTGTTTCTTCAATCCTGCTCTTCCTTCCGAATCATCGTCTTCATCACTTTTATCATTCAAAAGCTGCAGTAAAAAAAAAATAAATAAATTTTGAATTACACAACCGGCTAACTAAATAAAGTTAAGAACAAATAAATCGTGACTAATAAAACGTGTCAAGTATAAAATACACTAATTAAAAAAATTTAAATTTCACATGTTAAAAAAAAAAAAAACTAGAACTTAAGCAAATAAAAATAATAATAAAATCACATAAGCATTACACATAATCATTTTCTATTAAAAAAAAAAAAAATTTACACTCATTCTTAAATAGTACATTACTAAATTATTTTTTGCCACATAGAATTGAACAACAAAAATAATTCCAGTAGTAAAAACATTCTATTTGGATGAGAATCTAAAAAGATTTAATAATATCACTGTCTGGTAACGTCACACGCTATCAAATGACATCATGCCTAGATAACAGCTAAAGCTTTGTATAGAACTTTTTGTTTGTAGGCAGTGATAGAAATATATATATCTTTGTTTGGTATTCTTAACTGATAAGGATACTTTTGTAACAAACCCCCCTCCTTAACATATAAATAAAAACATTATTGTTTTCAAGTGAAAAACAACAAAAAAATTTCTAGGAGAGAAAACTAATGAGGTATTTAAAACAAACATATTTACTATCAAGATTTTCCAAAAAAAGTAAATAAGATTAATTTTAAATAAAATAAGACAAGAAATACGTGATATATCACTGACATTTCACTATAGTTATTTCTTTTATTTCTTATCAATATATTGATACATAAATAAATTACATCAAGAGTGAGGTCTTGCCTCACCTATCAGAGAATCGATAAATATTATTCATAAGGGGGGGGGTTTGGACTTTGGTTCGAAGAGCTTAAAGAATAAATTCAATATAAACACAGAGGTAATGCTAAATCCTCCAACCTGGTTGTTATTGAATACAAATATTTTTAATTCATAATTAAACTCAGTTAATTTTAGTTAAACTTTAAACTCCATTTAGTTACACTCAATTTATATACTCGTCTCGTCTAGTTTAAACNATCATATATTCTTTATTATAATTAAATAACAGATGAGGGTATATATTCCTTATACCGGATCTTAGACCATTAAAGATTTGTAAAATTCTCTAAACTGTGCTGTACCTTAAGCAGCATGTTGTTATTCTGTGAGGAGTTCCCCATCATTGGTTTGACATCGTCCTCCTCGTCTTTGAGCAGTGTTTTAAGTATCCTGTTCTTAGAGATGTCGGCAGATTCCTGTGACGAGTCCTGAGACGACGGCCGCTTGTTGGTCAGCAGGTCTCGAAGTTTGGCCGACTCTGTTTCATTTTGCTCGACCGAGATACTAGGCTCGGATACGGGTACTTGTTCCTGAGACGGACCGCTCAACACGGGAGAATCAAATTCAAACCCTACCGGTGCCTGCGTGTTTGAATACAAAGGACTAGCTGAATTACCATACCTAAACAAACAAATATAGAAAAATATTATTAAAATAATCAAACTGTAAACAAAAATAAGGAGCTTAAAGAATAAATTCAATATAAACACAGAGGTAATGCTAAATCCTCCAACCTGGTTGTTATTGAATACAAATATTTTTAATTCATAATTAAACTCAGTTAATTTTAGTTAAACTTTAAACTCCATTTAGTTACACTCAATTTATATACTCGTCTCGTCTAGTTTAAACTAATACCATTTTGATTTGAACTCGTTAAAATAAACCAATTATAATTAAACTGATAAGAAAAAAATTATTATTATATTATTACTCCTTTGTTTGGTATATTATCATAATCTGTTATAATATACTATTGTTTACCAGATGTAAAATATCGTAGCAAGAAAAAATGGTGTTCATCCCAGCATTGGAAAAAGTGATTTATTAGTCTTGTTAATTATTAAATTGTTGCCTTAATATTTGTTTGTTGTTGTTGTTTTCATTCTTTCATGTCAGGATTCATAAGATCTCTAACTCAGACTCCTCCAGAAAGGTCTAGAGTTATAAATTAAACTCTGTTAAAAAAATCTCTGAGGGTATAAATTTANAGGACAATTGCAAACAATATCTTAACATAAAAATAAAAACATTTTTAGGGAAAAGAAGATTATATAAATAGTTTCCAATAAATATTATAAACTGGATAGCTCAAAAAAACACACATTATTTCCTTAGTTGAATATTGTTGATAGCTTGTTTTTAATATTGGTCACAGGAATAATTGAAAAGTGGAAAATAAAAAAAAGAACATCTAAGGGTAAGGATTACATTTCCTTTCAATTAAAATTTTCACACTCTGACGTAGGGATTATTAAAAAATGAGTGCAAAATGTATTTAGACAAGGAGAAGAAGTATGATTCCCTCCTTGAGGTCAAGTTTTCTCCTAAGGCACCGCCAAAGGTGAAAACTTCTAGTACTATTAGCTAGATCTTCCACTTCTATAGGACTTACCTATAGGAGGGAAGTAACTTTTTCCAACCTGTTATGATTAATGTAAAGTTCACTTACAATGTAAGTAGTAGATAATAGTAGTAATAGTATATTACGCATCTAGTGCAGAAAGTAGCATTATGCATGCGAGTGTGGAGTTTGACCCGAGCGACAGCAAGGGTAGTAAAACCGCATGAGCAATGCAAAATGCAGTTTTCGCACGAGTTGCGTACCGTACTTTATCTACGATTGTTAGATTTTTAATAATAAATACAAAAAAAATAATAAACTTCCTGTACGTAAGTTCGTATTTCTCTTTCGATAAAGATGACATTATTTCATTAGTTGTATTTTGTGCCGAATTAATTATTTTGGGAGGCGTTTTATTCTCCTCATATTCGTCATCACTTAAATTATGCATTGATTTTCACAAAAAACTCTAAACAGTTACTTTTATTAAACAAACATCAAATTAGTTTGGTTAAGTGTAAACAAACTCGCTCATGCGTATTGTTGAAGAGTTCTTCTTTTTTACCGCCCCAGGGCGGAAAAAAAGAGGAATTCTTCAGAATTATGAGACGCACAGGCACAATGAATACAAGTACGTAATTACTTTCTATGCATCTAAACAGAGATATAATGTTTATATTTCATAACAATCAACAATCGTAGATAAAATATTTTATCATATCAGTTTGTTAATTTGATTAGAAATGATTTGAAGAATACTCTACCTGTCTTCTGAGACTAGGTCCCACGTCGAAGAGGGAAATATGTCGAACTCAAAGCCCAACTCGTTAGAATTAAGTGTAACCGATGTGAAAGTAGTAGAATTATTAAGAGTGATGGTATTGGCCAAGTCGGCAGATGCAGGTGTCTGGCCGGCAGAGGACGGCCTTAGCTCGGCTGATGCTGACCTACTCGAAGCGATCGCTCCGTTGACACTAGATAATAAAGGACCGCCGACGCTACTCATCTGACTACTTCCATCTCCTAGTCCACTAGAGTCTCCTCCTGTCAAACTACTCCCTCCAGTAATACTGTCACCTGTTTCAGTATCCCTGCAACAAGGAGGAGAGAAAAAAATGTAAAAAAAAAAACAACAGTAATTTTTACTGAATACAATCGTGCAATAACTTATATTCCAATAATTTAAATGAATTTAGCAATGCAAAGAAAATAAATTGTAAAGCTACTAAGGTATCATTTGTATAAAGGACCCCCATGCATTCAAACATAACATAGAAACAATAAAAATAAAATACAGCCTAGATTAACCATCAAGCACAAGATTGGAGCTTTGACCACAAAAGAAAAGGCAGTTATAGTCTGTGCCAAACGAGAGTTAGTGTGTTGAAAGCGTGGGAAATCGAGTAACACACAAATTGGCCAACCTCTAAAGGAAAAAATAAACCCAATACATTCACCTTCTTATATGGTTATCCAAAGGGCAAATCTTGAGCTCTCATTGGCTCCCAGACCCCATTTGCTAGTCAACGCACTAACTCTCGTTTGGGACAGACTTTAAGCAATATCTTGGCTCATCCAGGCACTTGTTTCAACATAATAATTGTTAGGTAGTGCGTTCTCACAGTGGGTGGGTTGGGGGTAGTGAGGGAAAAAGAGGATTCCAAGTAATAAGAGGATTCGAGAGGTGTGCTTGACGGTAAAGCGAGAAAGACAGTAAATCAGTAGACGGATAACATAGGTTCTTCTATAGTAAAAAATATTAAATTGAGATAAGTTTCCTATACAATAACTTTATTAAGGTGAAATAAGTAGCAATTATCAGCACCAGAAAGATTGATCTAGTAGAGTTAGGAGTTAGTGCATAAGACAACCCAGAGCTATCAATTTGATTACAGCTAATGTACCTTGTAAAAGTTGGAAAGCCAATTTTGACGTAATGTTACTACAGAGAGAAAACAGTATTTTTTTACTTAGTCTCGGTCTGGAATACCTTCACAGCTCAATTTAAAAGACTAAATATTAACTTTAGTGAGTTAATAATTTAAATTATACATGAAAGGTAGTAATTTATCATAAATATTGACTTAAAGGTAAAGGTTTTTGTTGCTATTATCAGGGATACTGACACAAAGTAAAGGTCTTTATCATAAATATTGACTTAAAGGTAAAGGTTTTTGTTGCTATTATCAAGGATACTGACACAAAATAAAGCTATTATCACAAACAAAAGGTTTTTGTAGTTATTATCAGCTATTATCACAAATATTGACTCAAACCAAAGGTTTATGTTGCTATTATCGGGGATAATGACAAAATAAAGCTATTATCATAAAAATTGACTCAAAGTGAAGGTTTTTGTAGCTATTATCAGGGATACTGGCACAAAGTAAAGGTCTTTGTTGCTATTATCACAAATATTGACTCAAAGTGAAGGTTTTTGTTGCTATTATCNTGAGAATATGGAAAGGGGATTGGGGAAGCATTTGAAGTGTCTACGTCTATGATGTTGCCTTGAGTGTCTAGCCTCATGGTAAACTGTTCAGGAGGCGTTCCGATACCGCAGTATGGTGGTAGATGCTTCTCACTAGTGGTAATTCGTCTCGCTACGCACATCAGACAAGGGCCTGTATCACCACCTCCCTCATCGTCGCTCCCTACGCCAGTTCCTCCTCGAAACTTGTACGGCACCTGCGTGCATGAGATCTGAAACGGGAAAAATAATATTACAATTAATAATCCACTATCACCAAAGATGGAAAAACATAAATATAAAGGTGGGTTTAGATTGGTGTGCGTTTAAGAGCGTTCAAAAATTTGTAAAGGTGTTCTTGACTAGGTTTAGGTGATTCAATTTCATTGCTCCATATGATAGAACGACACACTTCCAATCTAATTGAACACCTTTATACTGTTTAAACAAAGCTATCAGATTGAATAGCCAGTAGAAAAAAAGAGCTAAAAACATGAATATAACCTATGCAGCTGAAACCTTCCATTCCATCAAAAAGAAAATGAGCTGTTTACACAGTTCAATTTGAGATTTCCATGGAGTCATTCTATCAGATTGCTTGAAAAGTTAAAAACTAGTTTAACTTCTTTTCANAAAATTGTGCGACAATGCGTAGACACCCACAGCTAGCTGGAGTAATTTTATATTAAAATAGTTCAAATTAAAAATTGTTGTATGCTAACAAGGATATAATTTTATATAATTTTAAAGGCTTGAAAATGCCACGAGAAAAGGTGAAATATAGCTAAGAGTAGCCACTTTATTTGAATTAAATACCCTATAGACTAAAAAAGAAGAAAAATTATAAGTATGAGTAAAAAATCAGCTAAATTAATCCAAACTGAATCAATTAAAAAAAAAAAAAAAAAAAAAAAAAAAAAATTATACTTTCAAATCAGAGTGGAGAAATGCCTAAATTTGGTAAGTGTGGTGAGGAATTGAGTATTTTAAAATAATTTTCCCTCAACAAATTGAATTTTAATTTAAAACCTATAACTCCGAGAGTTGTTACAATTTATATGAAAATAATTACAATTAAAGTCAAATTGTAATTTGTTACCGCAAGTTCATAAGTTATCAAATGAGGATATCCCTAACGTCGATACTTGCTTGATCTGGAGATCACTGGACCGGTTTTGGCTAAACGCCATCATCAGCAGAGTCAAAGTCTCTCGTAGCACTCAACACACTCATCGAGTCTACATGAGATTTCATCTTCATTCTCTCATGTAAACTTGATGAGTGTATTGAGTGCTACGAGAGACTTCGACTCTGCTGATTATGGCGTTTAGCCGAAACCGGTCCAGTGATCTTCAGATCAAGCAAGTATCGACGGTAGGGATATCCTCATTTGATAATTACAATTAGTTTCATTGCATTAGCTTAAGGTTAATCGTAATTTTATTTTTCTTTGAATAATTCTTGGTAACTTGACAAATAAATGTGTATCTACGAATAAAAATAAAATACAGTATATTTACCCGATAATAGAGTGGATGGCTGTTATGAAATCTGTTGGGGAATGTGGAGAGCCCTTGAATAGCTTGGACTTGGTTTGTACGTAAACAAATTTGTCTGGACCAACTTTAAGCCGGTAATCGGAGCTCTTACTTCTTCCTACTGTTATAGTCTCCTTTAGGTGAGCACTTAGTTTGTTCAGATCTCCGTTATGACAAAGATCTCGCAAACTTCTTCCCTTCAACTCCTGAAAACAATCACATCGGTTTTTGAATTATTTTAATTTAAAGTTCATAATCACTCAGTTTAAAAGATAATGTAGATATTATAATGGTAATGTGCAGTCCACTAAACTAGCATTAAGCCCGATGCATAAAGAAGCGACAGGCAGAGATTCTGCGAAAATGAGGCATAGCACAGGCTTGTGTAAGCACCACAGAAAGGGCTGTCAAGGGGCACAATAAAAACCACAAGGCAATAATAATGTACCACAGCAGGTGGCGAGCACGAGGCACACTTCTTGGAAGCGTGGAAGGGGTGTTGAGGAGGTGAGCGCCCATACCTCATCACCACAGTATGCATTGCCTCATAAGTTTACATCGAGGAGGTGTAGACACAAAGCTGCTTGCTATAGAAGCATATAATTTAATAAGATCGGAAATATGTCAATATATATAAATTGTGATCATTCCAAAGAACAATTTTATGTCTCCAATGTTAAAAAAATCCTGGACAGAAATCTGTTTCTTGGTCTCATATCAGTCAGTCTTGGTCTCAAGTCGGTCTGTCTTGGTCTCATGTCAATCTGTCTTGGTCTCATGTCAGTCTGTCATGGCCTCATGTCAGTCTGTCTTGGCCTCATGTCAGTCTGTCTTGGTCTCATGTCAGTCTGTCTTGGTCTCATGTCAGTCTGTCAAACTATCTTACCAACATATCTTAACACTACTTCCAATTTTAATGAATTTTTATGGTAGGTTATAATTAGCTCATTGTTGGCCCCATATTAATTTCAAGCTTCTGTGCCCATTGGATTGTCTTCCACAACTTTTTTTTATTAATAACACCTTTTATACCTTAAAAAGTGCTCGTACAATTTTTATGAAATTTGGATGGTTGGTCGAAAGAAGCCACAGGTGGTCCCATATAAATTTCACTCATTCACACACATTAAGTGTAACTAAATTGATACTTCTATTCATGTAAATGTACAATTTTGAAAAATTTAAAAATGGGGGGTTAGACAATAATAGGTAATAAAGTATGCAATAGGGCGTCATAAATCTTATAAGCCACACACATTTGCTGACAATTTTGTGACTTAATCAACCTAAATAATAATGTGTAAATAAAACACATATTGTTTCAAAACATTTAACTTTGAAATTGAATTACAGATAAAATTTTCAAACTAAATGAAATCAATACAAACCTTATTAATATATTGAGAATATGGAAAGGGGATTGGGGAAGCATTTGAAGTGTCTACGTCTATGATGTTGCCTTGAGTGTCTAGCCTCATGGTAAACTGTTCAGGAGGCGTTCCGATACCGCAGTATGGTGGTAGATGCTTCTCACTAGTGGTAATTCGTCTCGCTACGCACATCAGACAAGGGCCTGTATCACCACCTCCCTCATCGTCGCTCCCTACGCCAGTTCCTCCTCGAAACTTGTACGGCACCTGCGTGCATGAGATCTGAAACGGAAAAAATAATATTACAATTAATAACCCACTATCACCAAAGATGGAAAAACATAAATATAAAGGTGGGTTTAGACTGGCGTGCGTTTAGAGATGTGTAGAGGTGTTCTTGACTAGGTTTATGTGGTTTAATTTCATTGCTCCATATGAAAGAACGACACACTTCCAATCTAATTGAACACATTTATACTGTTTAGACAAAGCAATCAGATTGAATAGCCAGTAGGAAAAAAGAGCTAAAAACATGAATATAACCTATGCAGCTGAAACCTTCCATTCCATCAAAAAGAAAATGAGCTGTTTACACAGTTCAATTTGAGATTTCCATGGAGTCATTCTATCAGATTGCTTGAAAAGTTAAAAACTAGTTTAACTTCTTTTCAATCGACAATGGCAATGAGCAATTTTATTCAACTAGTGTTTACATGTTTCAATATCATGGAATAATGAAGTAGAACCGTCTAAACGCATCTTAAGCCAGGGCGCACTGTATTTTTCAACCCCAGAAATATACGAAACCGTGTGAATTGAGATGCTAGATCCACTTTTGTTGGATAAGCCACGTGTGGTTTAGTATTGACCTCCACCGGCTCTGTATAGCAATTCAGGCGATTTCTCATATATCTGCAGTTGAAAAAAACTTGTCATGACAAGAAACACTTGTCATACAGATTACAAAATGGATTCATTTTAATAATTAAGTTTCAAGCAAAATTTTCAACACTCAAAGGAATATCTTGCTAAATGAGATTATTATTTTGTAAACATCTGAAGCTGAAATCATCCTGAACAAAAATCATGTTATTGGGCTGTATTTTCTTAATTGTCAAAAAATCAAAAATCAATCATATCAGTACCATTTAACAAGGTTTAAGAAGAAATAAATAAGACGATAATTGCCAATGTACTCTAGCTTGTCACTTGATGTTTCAATATTTTCAGGGGGGGTTTTTTAAAGAATCTACAATTTTCATATTAGAAGACATTATGTATTTTAGGACCATCACAACATTTTACCAATTAAATATTGGGGCCAAACAGTCAACTGTCATTATAATTTCAAAAGATTTAGTAGCATTGGTTTGGGCTGAGCGGCAAGGAGAATGAAACTTCAGTTTTTCTACTAAGCTCCTTAAATGGTAAAAATTAGGTCAGACAATAATTTCCTTAAATTTTTTTAAAAATTTCATTGATCTGTTAGTCTGAATATCTATATAGATTGAATTCAGGTTGCTTCACCCAACTGACATGATCAATGTATTTAGGTTTTAACCACTATGATTTCATAAATGAGATTAAGTTTTCAAATATTTAAATTTAAAACTGAATGGATAGGGGATGATAGGGCAGTCAAGAAGGTGCGGAGAGGAAAACATGGAGGAAGGAGGCATGGAAGACGACTCAGGTTGAGATGGGAGGATGAATTAGAAGCAGACCTGAGGAGGATGGAGTGAGGTGCTGGCAAATAGTAGCCCTTGATAGAGGTGATTGGAGGTGAGTTATTGGTCAGGTACAAGCCCTAAATGGGCTACAAGGCAATAGTAGCCTACTATGGCAATAGTAGCCTAGTATGGCAAATAGTAGCCCTTGATGGAGGTGAGTTATTGGTCAGGTCCAAGCTCTTAATGGGCTGCAGCAAAAATATTTTAGTGTCTAGTTGTTTTAATTAAAATGAATCAACAGGTAAAATGATACATACCACCATAGTCTCGTACTTCGGATCCCTCTGCTGCTTCTGTTCCATCGTCTCATGCGGTTCATCAGGTGGTTTAACGTGGAACCTGCAGTTAAACATCCTATTCCTAGGCTGAGATTGAGAGGAATTGCTCCACTCCGGTGTAAGCAGGCAAGAGGAAAATCTAGCGTGATCGCCATGATGTAAAATGTTATAAATGGACTTATCGAGGACCTCTTCGACCGAGTACTTAATAAACTGACTGACATGCTCCGTCACATACTCAACTTTACCCTCCGTATTCACCACAAACAGAAAACCCTCGAGAGCCTGAAAACAACCAAACACATATAGGTTACATTCTTCTTTTTAAACAACACAAAACACATAAACTCAAAAGGACAACGTTGGGATTTAAAGCACCTCAAGAAGAAGAGTTCCTAGTACTTCGTTAGTAAGTACATTGGGCCTTGATGATGATACTTCACCCTGTTGGACGGCATCGCTACCACCTGTAGAAGACTCTTGAGCCTTGATCTTCTTAATCTAAAATAAAATAAAAAGTATTTTTAGAAAAAAATCCCACTAAATTTCAAAGTAATGTTGAAACTATACTATTCTTACAATCAGTATTGATTTTTGACACTCAGGTAAACCAATCGATGGGAGGGAAAAAATAAAGCCAATAGGTCTGTAGTAGGGGTGGGGCCAGAGATATTGGAACGAAGTTCCTTATGGCACGTTCTGGGCCCGGGATTGAATCCGAAAAAAAACGTCCAAAATCATCGTCTCGCAAAATCCGTCACGAAATCTACCGATAATGGCGATAACTTATGTAAAAGTCGACCGATTTAGTTGAAATTTGGTACACATGTTCATTTTACCAATGCCCAAGGCAAGTTCGTTGGACAACGTTATCCGCCCAAGCGTTCACGCGCAACTCTCGCGTAAACGTAAGCGTCAAATTAAAAAATTGGAATTTTTGGACGGGAAAAAACTCTAACTTCATCTATTTAATGAGACAAACAACTTTTATAATAAAATATTTTAGTAAAACGAACACCGACACTGCTATGAAGTGATAAAGATCGCTAAATTTATTAAAGCGGACCAAAACGATTAAAATAAAGAAAACAACGTTTTTACCGATATCTTACGTTTAAATGAAACTTTTTATACATCACCTATAGTACAATTGAAACAAGCATGTTAAATTTCAACCTGATACAAGCAGAAGTTTTTGTGAGTTAATGATTTATATTTTTTATTTTAATATTTAATTGGAGTAATTTGCCGACAGGGATTGAGAGGACAGTTCTTTTTCGTTCTACAACCATCTGCTTTAACTATAAATTTATGATTAACTTTTTTCTACAAGTTGGTTTCTTTTAATTTTGTCTCTTTTCTAACTCCACCATGTATAAGTAGTTATTGCTGTGATTTTATAATTTATATTTAATGAAAAG
>KZ654787.1:0-10088 GCA_001010745.2 Gerris buenoi
GTGTGTCTCTGTTCTTACCACAGATAGTAAGAAAAAGTAGGTGTGTCTCTGTTCTTACCACAGATAGTAAGAAAAAGTAGGTGTGTCTCTGTTCTTCCTAGACATAGTAACTCCTGTAAGAAACATAATCGACTTGCCTCTAGCAGAACCATTGTTAAGCCCTTGCTAGAAACCTTTCTATAGAACTGAAATTAAAGCTTCTTTTAAAACCACGCTACGTTAACAACTGGTTTTACAAAGTTTTTATTACCAAAACAAAATTATTTCAAATCATTAAGTAAATGTTAATGTAAATAAAACATCCGATATTATTTCAAAATGACCTTTTGTAAAAATATTAGAAATACTTTTAAAACCAAGCAATATTAACAGATAAAACAATAAAATAGCGCGGCAAGCTTATAAGGTAAAAACAAGAAACTGCGTAGAATAAGAACAACTGATTTATTCCATCCCAGTACCACCAACATAAAAAATACATATTACTCTAACTACAAATATCAGTTAGTAGTTAAAATTAAATAATAAACATGAGGTTTGTTTAAACTGACTTATCTTTAGGAATGAATATTGTTTATGTTTGATTTAATAACAAAACATTAGTAATTATGCTATATGTATATAATACATATATATTATATAAAATAATCGATTTATCACTTGATGTTGCGTGTTGCGTATATTTCTGAGAAAATTATAATTAAAATTCTCTACAACCAACTTGAAAACATGAATGAAATAAATAATTAAACTCGGGATGTAATAAATAATTTAAATTGGAATTTCATTTCGAGAAAACGAAGTTATAATATTTTTATATGTGATAAAACAAATCTCAATATTACTATCACTGATAAGAAAAAAAACTAATGATATTTCGATTAATTTTGGCCGGGGATTAATCTAAATTTTACACCTACAATAAACATTTTACCCAAATGAAAATGCGTTCTACACACAAATATTCTAGACGAAAATTAGTTTCACATAACTTTCTACGTTAAGCAGTGTGTATCAATGCCCAAGCTCAACAGAGAATAGAATAGGAAGTTAGAATAAAAGACAAGGTTTGTTTTTACGGTGAACAAAAGGAAATGTCTACAAGATGAACAGAATGCGGCGAAAATCCCGTAGGCTTTCATCAAAGAATCAAATTTTTTTCGCAAAGTTTTCGTTGAATGTGGCATACAGTCTTGCGTGAGTTTTTATACTTCATCGCTCAAATTGATTTTTGGGTTTCATTTAAAAAAGAGAACAAAACGACGAGAGATCAATTATTTAGGTTAATTGAGAAATTATGACGGAGTCCTAAAAGTAAGTTTGGTTTCTTTAAATGTCTTTCGTCGTCTCAATCTCAATATGGGACCTTAACTACTGAACTAATTTCAATGAAACTTAATGTAGTCGTTATTCTTTAAAACCATACTTCGAGGCGAAATCGTAAAATGAACTTCGCTGTACATTAGCCAGTGAAATTACTTGATACAATATTCAATTCTTCGTTATCTACTATCTACTCTAAATAGAGTTCGACCGAACGGAAAAAAAGTTGGAAAGTAAGCTATTAAAGTTATAATTGCATCGTAGCACGCTACACTTTATAACTTCTAACTTCAAAACATCAAGTGACAAGAAATCCTTAATTTGGATCTAGGACAAGAAAAAAAATCGTTCATCCCACAAGAAATAGTCGTGTTAATATTTCATTGATCCTGATCCACTTTTACATATAAAAGTAGGGATTATTTATCACGCTTTAAGATAGCTCTATGATGTTAACTTCTTTTGGATCAAGAAATCAATGAATTGTTAAAAAGGAAAATTGTAATCATTGTCTAAAAGATCTTTTCATTAGAATTGGAACAATGCAAAATAATGTCAACATTACAGGATAGATGGAACAAACAGATTACACAGACAGATTATCTCCTAAGAAAATTAAATCAGGGCAGTTTGGTCGTGAACGACTGTTTGGAGTACCAGTAGAATTTACGACTAAGCTTTCAATCACGAGACTGGTTATAATGTAGTTATTCTTTTAAAAGTTAAAGCTATATAGAGTTTGATGTAAGTTTGTTTTCTTTTTCATTTCTTTTCAGTGGACGAACGGTATACCAATTCTAAATCAATAAGAGAGCGAGCGAAATTTGCAATTAATTACCTGGTAGTGATTTAGAGCTTATTTTTTGGTTTTGGCACACTTGAAGTTCACGATTTAAGGAGGTTTGCGGACAAAATATCGGTCTCACAAGTGTGACGTTAGGTGCTCTCTCTGCAAAAAAACATTACTATTTAAACTCGCATCTGAAGCCTTGTTGTCAAGGCGATACTCTCATCGTCTACCCGCTTTTTAAGAAATTACTGTGACAGTAGCTACATCCAACATTATTGACAAAGAACTAACGGTTGGTACAAAAGGAGAAAGTATTCAAATTAAAAGTAGAAGAACCCAAAATTATGAAGGTGAGGAACTGTCACAAGAAGATGCTTGGAAACGAGGCTTAGAAGATACTGGGTGCGGACCAGATAGAACTTCTTTGTGTTTGTCAAATTGTTATCAAATTTGTCCAAAGAACTCAGAAAATATCGATTCTCAAACGTTTAGTCAGAGTAAAATGATAAGAGAAGCAAATGTCAAGTTATAAAGTAGTTTCTTGCGACCAAACCGCAGTCGGCTGGGCCACAAATCCCTCGAAAATTTCAAGTTTTTGCCAACAGCTACGGGGCACGTTTGAAGGCAAAGTTTTAACCCCTTTTCGTAAATGATTTGTGTCGGGACGGGGTAAACCAGGAGTTGTGTTTCGACTCCCCGCGGTCTGGACCCAGGGGTTCTACCCAAGGGACATGATCCCAGAAGCCAGGAACATCCCCCTCGCTCAACTTCCCTTGCCACGACTAACACCGGTATTACCCGAGACTTCTTGCTATACAAATTACACTCATTTATTAATATGGTCGTGGATAGGGTCTTGAAGCGAGGTTGTTTTGCAGTGGTGGTTGAGAGTTACCAAGGGTTAGGTAGGAGATACCTGCAGGTGACCTATGAGGCACCCACATCAACCCTTGTACCTCTTAACTTTCCAACATTCATCTCCATTTCATATCACTCTGATGCCTCCTTCCATATTATATATTGTTTTAAACTAGGCATCGCGTGGTTCTATAATCGAGCATAGTGCAATAAAAATATTGAATAATAAGAGAAGTAGTTAATCATGATGAGTGTCATAGTTGAAAAAGATGCCGGGTGACTATAATCCTGATTTACATGATTTTTTGTAATCAGTACGTTAGAACTTAACATATTGTTAAAAATGTTTTTTTTCTCTTATTTTAATCAATTAGATCTGTTTTAATAGTTTTTGCGATCTTTATCATTTAATTGTGTCAATGTTAGCTTTATTAACAAAAATGAATTTTGATTAAAATTTTTATCAAATCGTTTAGAGGATGATAGATTCATTTTTCGTTCTAAAATTCCAATATCTATACCAAATTCAACTTAATCGGTCAACTTTTACCTTAAGTCATCGTCGGATTCGTTTATGCTTATGTTCCTGACAGGCACACAGAGAAAAACCGGGAGCAAATTTTGTTGAATGTTGAATTTAAGAAGCTCGCTATAGTATCAATTATATTTTTGTAGGAGTCAGTTCACTTTTAATGTAACAATAACTTGGAAGTTTATGAACTTTTTTTGGACCAGACGGTAAAACGATTCTCAACAATTTTGTATATTATAACTCCTACGGGTTAAAAAAATATATATCTATAAAAAAAAGCTCTTAACTTGATTGAAACATTTGTTTTTCAACATTGTATTATCCTTGCGAGATTAAATCAAGTTTTTACTCAGAATTTACAATTATTCTCAAACATCACTCTGAAATAATATTGTATACATAAGATGTATATTACTCGCCAAAAAGTTCTATAAAAAATAAATTTAAAAGCAAAAACAAATTTAAATTTCCCATAATACTTTCTTCCTGAAAATGAAGTAGAGTGCCTGGATCTATTATGATTATTTTTTTAAAATAAAAAATCTTTATTTCTAATATTTTTATGTTTTTTTTTTTATTTCATTTTTTTTTTTTTNTGGAATAGCTGGGCCGATTATGCTTGTTAACCATCTCGTCCTATGGGCATTTACCTTTTATGTGGATTAATTTTTGTTTGACATTCATTATTGTTAAAATAAACAGGTCAAGTGTGTGCTAGCAAGAACACAGCGAGGGTCTGTAGATAACACTGTATTGTTTAAGTAGTACCATATTGATGTTGCTTCTTAAAATGCTAAAAAGCCTATTTTAACTATTCTATGGGTCTGATATTCTCAAAACACATAAACAAACTTCTGATGAAGTATTTTATGCCAGTGAACTGGACTACAAATAAATAAATACATCAAAAAGACCATAATTGGACAACCAGTAGGAAAGAAGTTCCTTACGCTTTTCATTAAATATTAACTATAAAATCACAGTACTAACTATGTATACATGGCGGAGATAGAAAAGGAGGCAAAATAAAAAGTAATAACTATGTGTACTAGTCGAGTTAAGGCAAAATTAAAATAAATTTTTTTTTATTATCTTTGAAGAGAGTGTCTTACAGTAAATAATGAATAATGTGAAAATGAAAGTAATAAGTAGTAGTAATGAAGTAATATCAAAATAATCTATACTAAAAAAAAAAAAAAATCGAACACAAAAGTTGTTAGAAAAAAAAAAAAATACTTGAAATTCTTAAGACAAAAAAACTACTTCAAACTACAGATTTTTGTAAAAATGAAAAAAGGGAAAAGAACAAAAAAAAAATGTTTTGACCTGTTTTAAAATACATATTAAAACAAAAATATAATTTAAAAATAAAACCATTACTTGAGAAATTGAAAGAAAATTAAATATGTACTGCGCAGACGTAGTTCGGAATAAAGTAGAGACAAACATTTAAAAAAAAAAAAAAAAATACTCGGTTACAATTTTTATATTGATTTAGGTTTGGTCTTACTAAAATTTGAATATATATACCAAGTGTCTTTTGTTTTACGCTAACTAAGAGTTTGCATTTGGAAAACAGACAGCATTTATCTGCTCTATTGTCCGCAGGCACATTTTTGCATGGATGAGGTGTCCATGTTCACCGTATTTTTACTCCGTTTTAATTCCTTCTTACAAAATCTAC
Organism: Gerris buenoi; assembly: GCA_001010745.2. Taxonomy (NCBI): domain Eukaryota; kingdom Metazoa; phylum Arthropoda; class Insecta; order Hemiptera; family Gerridae; genus Gerris; species Gerris buenoi. Next base: position 5,188 of record KZ654787.1, read on the forward strand.
CTTCACAATCTACAACAGTTCTCTGACGGTCATGTGGTTTAAGGCGCTGATCTGATCAGGTATAGCAAGATCAAGACCCGTCTAGATCAGTAAACCTTATCAGGAGTACACTTTTCCCCCCTGGTATTTCAGGGGTGGCTACTGTCTATTTTAAACCGTATAGGAAGTGAATCCCCCCTCCCCCCTCCAACCTTAATAGCAATGATCGCACAGGAGAGAATGTAACTATCCCCTCTATTTACGAGTATCGTCACTGAGTCTAGCCATGGAACTGCCGATTTATCGGGATCGATTTCGGAGAAGTTTAAGCTTTAAGCAACTCCACAAGCGAGTATTAAAAGCGAGGATTGAGTATTATCACTGAGTCTACCCATGGAACTGCCGATTTATCGGAATCTATTTCGGAGTAGTTTAAGCTTTAAGCAACTGCACAAGCGAGTATTAAAAGCGAAGGTTGAGTATCATCACTGAGTCTACCCATGGAACTGCCGATTTATCGGAATCTGTTTCGGAGTAGTTTAAGCTTTAAGCAACTCCACAAGCGAGTTTTAAAAGTGAGGGTTGAGTATTATCACCGAGTCTACCCATGGAAATGTCGCCTGATCGGAATCTATTTCGGAGTAGTTTCAGCTTTAGGCAACTCCACAAGCGAAAATTAAAAGAGATTATTGAGTATCATCACTGAGTCTACCCATGGAACTGCCGATTTATCAGAATCTGTTTCGGAGTAGTTTAAGCTTTAAGCAACTGCACATAGACGACTTTGTTGTAACAATTTGTTTTAACTAGGATGAATTTCAAAACTCATAAAATCAAAATTGTAGGTCAGTTCCAATACATAGCTTCACTTAATATTAGTAAAAGCATACTTTTTACTTAAGCGAAACATAACATATGCAGGGAAAATTCTGTAATTATGTATTTAGAAAACTAGTAGTTCAACAACCTCTCAAACAACAGCAGTCTAAAAAAAATAAAGGAGAAATTGCTCATTTTCAAGTTTTTTTCCCCAAAATATTAAAACAAACCTTAACTTTTCATCTTTCATTCAGAAGAAAAAGAAAAAAAGAGGATGTAGTCCTATCTACCCTTACCAAAAAAAAAAAAATGTTTGACATAAAGGTTTTTTTCAGGCACAGGGGCTCATCAAAGGAAACCCGTTACTAGAAAAAAATTGCTAGCCCCCAACCCGAAAAAAATTGATGAAAAAAACAGCTACCGGAAAAATGAAGATTTTCTTAACGGGTAAAGAATTATTCATAAACCCTTTTGCATTATTATAAAGTTGAAACCTTTTCACATTTTTTTTTTCTTCTATACACCTCCCTACCGCCAGAAAAATGAATAAAAACAATAAAAAGAACTTTTAAAGGGGGAAGGCTTTCCCTTCTTGTACTAACAAACCATTTTTTTTTAAGAAAAAAAAATCATAAAAGTCAACAAAGCGTTCACTTTTATTTTTACCTCTTGTACGAAGTACAAAAGCATATTTTCTTTAAAAAAAAATAAAATAAAGAGGGGGTTTCTCAAATGTAGCAGAGAAAAAATATATATTAAAGGATTTTTGTGGGGGGGAGGTAGAAGCTTCAGTTGTGTTAATAATTATTGCATTAAAAAAAAGGAAACAAGAAAGAAGCCTACATAATTTTTTTTAGCTATAATGAAACTTTTCTAAAGAAAGATCCTGTTTTTGTGTACACTACTACACAGGTTTGTCTTTTTATATTTTTTTTTTCGTAGCTCAACACTGAGGTAACAGAGTGAGAAATTCATTAAAATATTAATTTTATCTTCATTTATAAGAAAAAAGGATTGGTGATAATCGAGCTCTTATCAAAAACCATTTATTATTCATTAAAGGGAATCACTCGAGTGTTAAAAAAATGATATTATACAAAAAAAAACTCATGATGAAATTGAAAAGTAAGCTGATAAAAATTATAGTGCAAATTTGAAAAGAATCTGTGATAAGAATGTAATACGGCATGTTACATCATTTTAAAGCTAATTTCAGATAGATTAAGAATATGTGTTGTTCCCCGAAAAATTTTACCTGGTAGCCATTTTTAAAACAAATATGGCATATATTGGAGCAAACACAATTTTTTCTACGCCACCATATCACCAGTTATTGAATAATTGGTCGAAATCTACAATAAAAATGTTCCTCTTCAGCGGGGAATCGAACCCGACCACTAACTCTTACACACACGCACACATTCCTTCTACCACACACTTTCCTTTACTCTCATAATATATGATATATTTTGGCTGGCGCAAAACCAGAAGGTAACGAAAGATATGTGACCGTTCAGAAGAACGAATATATTTTATATCTCCGTACTCTAGACATAAATCCGTTCCAGACGACAGGAAATTTTTTGGGTCCATGTCTGTCTATCTGTTTGCTACAGATTTAAAAAAAGGGGAAAATGAAATAAATTTGACAATAATAGGTTGAAAAAGCATAAAATCAATTAAGTATTTAAAAAAGAAGCTGAATGTCACACTAATTGGCAAACTAGTTTATTTTTTAATAAAAATTATACAAACTAAAAAAAAAGAAGGCTTCTGTCACTGTATTTATTAAAGAACTGGATTTTATTTTTGGAATATGAGAAAAGCCAAGAGGTCCTTTTCAACTTTTATAAACCAGGGAGTTTTCAAATAAGGATGAAAAGAAGGATTGAAAGTTGCGTATAAATAAAAGGGACTCGGATGAAGGGAGGTAAACCAGAAGAGGACAAAGGGCCGGATCTTTGGACGAGGAGGAAACGGCGGCCTTCTCTCTCTCTCTCTCTCTAATTCCGGAAAACGCCGGAAAATTCCGAACAGAGGTTTTCTGTTTCACGACGATACTGATAGCGAGACTTGTACAGATCCACAGGGAAATCCTGACACGCTACAGTAAGCAAGGGCTTTCCCTAACCGCTTTCCCAAGGGCAACAGATATTAAACCGACGTTTTTCTTCATTGCATATCATCAAGGCTACTATAAAGTAAATATTAAAAATAAAACTTTAAAAAAAATAAAACTTCAATGAAAATAGAGTTAAACAAACGACACATTTTTTTTTAATGTCAGATAAATCCTAAATTTTATTTAAATATTTTACCGAGAATTTAGTGGATGTCAATATAAATAAAAATTAAAGAGCAAAACTTCTACGTTTCATATATAAACAATAGTTATTTATGCACCAAGGGAGGAAACAAAGTCATTACTCCCTGAGCGTTATTGTTGGTTTCTGAGGCGAAGCCGAGGGAACCATACTGTCTAAATCCCGAGGCGAAGCCGAGGGAGTTATTTAGTTGGTTCCTGAGGCGTAGCCGAGGGAACCATGGAGTTTAATCCCGAGGCATAGCCGAGGGAGTTAATTATAGCGAGGGTGCTAAGACTTTTGATCCCGTGGTACGTACAAGATTTTTCCTCCAGAAGGGTGGAGAACAACACAGATTTCGATTTATCGATTTATTTAGGTATTAACTAAGTTTACAAATGTTTATACCTTTAATTTGTTCAACGACTTTTAAAAACAAAAAAAAAGTTTTATAACATCTCATTGTAAAAAAAAAAAATGTAAATTAAATGTGCAATTCATCAATTCCAACTATGTTTTCTTTGATTTCTATAATAACTTTCAATAACTATGTAATTATAATAATAACTCAAATGTTTAAATACTAAATAATATTTAACTGAATAATATTTAATTTATTTGTGTTTATCTCTAAAATACGAGAAATCAAAAACATAAATATAACCTGATTAGACGTAACCTACCTCTTTTCTTGTTCTCTTTATAAGTCTTATTTAAACTCAGTTATGAAGTCATACGACATTTTAAAATGACGATAGAAATTAAAGAATCACGGCAATCAAAAGTACGTGTTATTTAAACTCTCAAATATTCAAGAAATAGCTTTTAACCTGTCGAGTCATTGAGTTAAAAAAAAATTGCTATTAGTTTCGAAACAGGCAACACTGATTTTTTTAAGAATAATAAGTTGGCTCTACTGTTACTTCCCACCATGATTTTTACTTTCCGCCACGATTTTCACAACTAGGCTGTAATGGGATCCTTTCCTCCCTATAAACTAGGGTGGAAAGTCAATGTTTCCTCCCTCATTTTCACAACTAGGCTGTAATGGGATCCTTTCCTCCCTATAAACTAGGGTGGAAAGTTAATTTTTCCTCCCTTCTGGAGGAAAAAATAATTTTATTTAAAACACATTTATAAAAACAAGCTTTTATTCGTATTCTTCTCATCAAACCCTTTCATTTGATACCCACATCATGGGCCTACTTAAAAAAATAACTAATCCGCCATCTTGTGCTCTCCGCCATATTGGATTTAAAATCACTTAGCTGACCATAGATTGTCATCCAAACTAAATGTGTATGCAACATTTAAATTCAATCAGTTGAGGATAACTACATTAAAATTTTCCGAACATACATACAATGCAAGTTAAATGAAATCTTTTAAAAATACAATCAATATAATGTTTAAGTGATAAAATTCAGCATTAAGTTAATTCCCTAACTGTGATGACCACTTCAATTGACTTTGACTTAAAACGAGGTTGAATTAAAAAAAAGAAAAAATTATAAAAATTAAAGGTTAATTCATTTCCTTAAATATCAAATGATAGTTAATTTTCAGAAATTAAGCAATAACTTTTTTCACGAAAAATTTCGATGTTTTTTAACAAAATGGCGCCGAAAATGAAACACTAACCCTAAGTGGTATATGTATATATTTGTAATCTACTCATCAAAACCTTTCATTTGATACCCCACTTCAAAATTAGTAAGGGGAGGAGGTGGGGGGGATTATTAATTTTTTGACAAAATGGCGGGAAAAATGAAATATTACCCTCAAGTGTTATATATTTTT
>KZ654813.1:6583-17416 GCA_001010745.2 Gerris buenoi
AAAACTCTGAAAAAACACGAAAAAAAATTATTTCTCGAAAACGGTTCCGACGATTTTGATTAAAAAATTCTAAAATGTAGTCAATTCAAATACGAATCTAATGATATAAGCCGTTTTCCCGGGAAAAATCTAGTTCCTGAGAAAATAGCTTAAAACGCGGATGGAGAGAGCCCGGGTTCGATTCCCCGCCCGGGAGAAGTTATTTTTATGATATTTTTGATGAAATTTCCAATAGTAATTAAATTTACATATATGAGAAAGTTTGTCTGAGTTGTCTCTGACCGATTTTTTATATTTTATATCATTAGTTCATCCTATTTTCTGAGAAAATGAGGGTAAACTCATTTTCTGTTCCGTGTGCCGTGCCACGTGAACTCTTTTTTGGTTTTAATATTGTGTCGTATCATTTTAAAGGATACTGGATGGACATTTAATGGGAATGTACATTTAAGCTATTTTATTTATTTATTTTTTAAAAACTAAGTACACTTTTGTAAGTTAAAGTAAATAATTTATCTATTATTTTAATTAATGCCCTTTTGTATTCTTTGTTTTTTAAAAATATAATTTTGGTACCTCAAAGTACAGGGGTCCAAATGTCAAAGTTAATCTTTTATAATATGGTGTGTATCGTTGAAAAGCTCTTGATAGTAGATTAATCTTTGAAATATTAAATTTTGGGTTAGTTTTAGTTTTGAGGCGGGTAAAATTGAAAAAAAACTTGTTCATATATATATCTTACGATTTTGTTGCTAGATTATTTGTTTATTCAATTTATTATATGTGCGGTAACTTAAGGCGCATGTTGGGGGCTTTGTTTCTCCAAACAATGTTGGTTAGAACCAACGTTGATAAATATTTACTGGAAAAGTGCCGCGCCGTTCCAACTTTTTGATTACTTTTATTGAGGTATTTTTATTTATTAAACTGATCTTTTCTTTGCGTACTATATTGTGAGGAAGCTATGTGCCACACTAATTAGCAGAGTATTTTTTAATAAAATTTCTATGGAGAAATTATTTTATGCAGTTTTCTACAAAGAATGATAAAACTTTTCTTTTTGAGTGTAAAAACAAAGAAATTTTATTTTTCAAATTAATCGATTAAACTTATAAATTGCTTGTTAAATTAAGTCAATTAAAATTATATTTTATAAATTTAACCAAATACTAAGCACGGTATGAGTATGAGGAATTTAAAATGTATTTGTTTGAACCAGTTCGATTACCAGTGGGGTCAAAGTTATTTTTATTCAACATTAAAATTAATGTACGTAGACGGTTAAAAAAAATATAAGACCGTTTTAAGACCGGACTACTTTCGACGAACTATCTAAATATTTCTTCAAAGTCAGATGCCTTCTGCTATATGAAGGTGTTAATAAAAATAAAAGAAAGTTAGTGCGCATGCCTAAGGTTAAAATGAAAATAGTATCAACAATAAACTCTTATCTACTACTTATCTACATTTTATTAAGATCGTGGTTCGCAAAAATGTTACAGACAGACATGTGATCAGCAAATTTCCCTGATTTCTGTCTAGAATTATTTGAAAGTTCTCTAAGAATATTTTTAAAAAATCCACATTTTTAAACATATTTAAATTTTAAATGCTTATAAATAATTACATTGGGTTTTCACACCCGCTCTTTTACTAAATGAAATGACTAACAGGAAAAAAAAAATGACAAATTATGCTGGAAAACTTTATCAATGAAAAACTAATTATGCAGGGGAGTTGTTAAAATGTCAAAACTTTAATAAAAAAATTTAGTAGTCTGTAAAACATGACAATAACCTGATAATAAAGTGATAAAAAACAATTTAGCAATAAATCAAAACATACTAACATAATTTAAACATGTGTTCAAATTAAGTTAATAAAACAGATGTTTTATTTTATTTTAGTCCCTCGTCTGAAAGTAAGCAACACTTCACCCACTTCTGTGTTCTGCTTTGTTGATTCGTTTATTTTTACTCAAAGTGAATTAATTATAAAGGTTATTATTACTGATGTAAACAACTGATTCAATTTATCTCCGAGGTATAAATCTCTCAGTCTCTCTCTCTCTCTCTCTCTCTCTCTCTCTCTCTCTCTCTCTCTCTCTCTCTCTCTCTCTCTCTCTCTCTCTCTCTCTCTCTCTCTCTCTCTCTCTCTCTCTCTCTCTCTCTCTCTCTCTCTCTCTCTCTCTCTCTCTCTCTCTCTCTCTCTCTCTCTCTCTCTCTCTCTCTCTCTCTCTCTCTCTCTCTCTCTCTCTCTCTCTCTCTCTCTCTCTCTCTCTCTCTNTTGAAACTTGGCAGAAAAATCAGTCCTAACCTGTAGTTGTGCCGCCCGGAAAATCAACTTTTTCCGCCATCTTTAACCCAGTTTGCTGAGTCAGCAAAAATTTAAAAAATCGAAAATGGTCCTAATCGAGTTGAAATTTGGCAAGAATGTACCTCTTTGTATGACAAACAAGCCCGACAAATTTCATTTTGATATTGGCCGCCATTTTGAAGTTATAAATTTTTGAATTTTTAAACTTTGACGGTCCATAATACGGAAATTACATATAGGTTTTTGACTTAAAGCATATCGTTAGAACCGGAAAAAATTAAAGAACAAATATAAAAAAAAACGATGAAATTCTATTAATTAGTTTAAAAGTTATAAGTGAATATACATAATTATTTATTAGTGCGATAATTTTGATGACGTCAAAGTTTGTTTACATCTGTCAAAATACCGCCAAACTTCAAATAATTAAATTAAATGTAGTTATTAAAAATAATTTGTTTTTTAAGAATGATAATAAATCAGTCTAATGCTGATGCAGGCCACTTTAGTGGCCTCTAAAGTGAGGAAAAGTTCCGAGGTACCACGTACCCGATTTTTTTTAGTGTTTAGTTTATAACGTCATTGTTTTCGGTTCATTTCCTATCATTTGGATAAACCAGTAGATTTTTACTATATGTATACTAAAATGTTTAGATAAGAATTAAAAATAAGGTAATTTTTGTGTTATTGTAAAAACATTATCGATTTTCATTGACCCCAGAATGAATCGATCGCCATTTCTCAATATTTCTAATCTGATTTTCTTTTATTTCGATAAACTATTGAATCTCGATGAAAGAAGCTATGTAATTTTTGCTCTTTTACTAAATGAAATGACTAACAGGAAAAAAAAAATGACAAATTATGCTGGAAAACTTTATCAATGAAAAACTAATTATGCAGGGGAGTTGTTAAAATGTCAAAACTTAATAAAAAAATTTAGTAGTCTGTAAAACATGACAATAACCTGATAATAAAGTGATAAAAAACAATTTAGCAATANAATTTTAGAAGGCCAACCAGGCAAATAAAAAAGTCTCTAGTGGAGAGTCTAACTTCCACTGTTGCTTAAAGAGACTAACTTCCACTGCTTGAATCTTTAAATGTTTCCTGTTTAGTTAACATCGGAAACAACTTTTTTATTTTTATATATTCACTTTAATGTTATTATATTATAATGCACTTAATAATTAATATTACACTGTTTTTTAATTTTGTTTGTAACTATCCGTCATTTCAAATTATTAAGTTATTCTGACAAAGTAAGACTCAAATTAATTCTTCATCTATGTAGTTTTAACCTACACTTTTCATAAAGTTATACTACCGACATTAAATTTCATGATTCTATAAAGGAATTCAACTCTTACATTAAATTTAAAACATAATCGTAAATAAGAAGAGAAAATCTAAGTGGAAAAATCAGGCAAAAAGATCGCGATTTAATGAACTAGCAAAATAACCTTCTTGTGTTGACAAACAAATGATGCTCTCCCCCTCCTACAGGCCTAGTGGCTTTATTTCTTTCCTCACATAGGTTGGTCAACCTGAGAAAAAAAAATTCTAATTGTAAGAAGAGTATAAAGACTAACGAGGGTTTTTTAAATTACCCTTCAGTTAAATATTAACCAGGGATTATTTTTAACTTAACCTTTAGTTACATATTAACCAGTTGTTTTTTTTACTTTTCCTCACTACTAATAGTAGTAGGAAAAGTATTGTTTTCACCAAAAAATGTTTTTCGTGATTTTAACGGAATTATCCGATTTAGGTGTTTTTAAGACCACCTGAGTGGTTTTCAGCATGACGTATGTATGAATGTATGTATGTGTGTTATCATCGTAGCACCCAAGGTATTTAACCTAGAGAGTTGAAACGGCAAAAAAAATCAGTCCTAACCTGTAGTTGTGCCGCCCGGAAAATCAACTTTTTCCGCCATCTTTAACCCAGTTTGCTGAGTCAGCAAAAATTTAAAAAATCGCAATAAATCGAAAATGGTCCTGATCGAGTTGAAATTTGGCACGAATATACCTCTCTGTATGACAAACAAGCCCGCCAAATTTCATTTTGATATTGGCAGCCATTTTGAAGTTATAAATTTTTCAATTTTTAAACTTTGACGGTTAATAATACTGTAATTAGATATAGGTTTTTGACTTATAGCATATCGTTGGAACCGGAAAAAATTAAGGAACAAATATAAAAAAACCCGATGAAATTCTATTAATTAGTTAAAAAGTTATAAGTGAATATAATTATTTATTAGTGCGATAATTTTGATGACGTCAAAGTTTGTTTACATCTGTCAAAATACCGCCAAACTTCAAATAATNTTTATTCATTTTATACTTATGTGACCATATATCCTCACATAGATGTTATGTACCACAATAATTAGCAGATGTATTTCCTCGTCCATATGAACATAGTGAAATGAAAAGTTAAAGAATCTAAATCAGGGGTACTCACTACGCGGCCCTTAGTACAATATTGAATGGCCCTCGACCGAACGTAAAATTCGCGATATTTTCCCCATTATCTTACGTCACTAGAAAATAAATTAAGTACCTAAGATATGACTATAAATAAATTGTTCAAAACTAATCCTGATTATATTTGCTTGAACCTACACAAGTGAATCAACTTTTAGTTGAATGAATCTGAATCTCATTAAGAACAAAAATAGGTCCCGCCTAAAACATGAAATCCTTCAGCATCTGCTAAGAATAGCAGTGTCCAAAGATCCAGCGGATATTTATCATGGCCACCCTAAGGCTAGGTGCACACTGGAGACAAAACAGCCCACAGACAGTCTGCAGACTTTTTTGTCTCCAGTGTGCGCCTAAGAAAACATTTTTTCATAACTATATTGATTAAATAACATAGATTATTATAGATTTTAAGTAATATTGCATATTGGATGTTTACTGATCTATTTAATCTACAATGATTAGGAGCACAACTTTTATTATATTACATTTATTAAGTTACTATTTCAGTTTTTTTTAATTATAAAAAAAAAATACTTGTGTTCATAGTTTTGTCAACGAACTACACCGTAGGTTTACTTTATTTTACGACAAAGTGTTAAAATCAAATTTCACATAAGAGATGCATAAAAACGCTGTTATGAGAGGTCATATCTTCAAAATTTTCCGGGGGAGGACCCCCAGACCCCCCTCCCCGAATGTGTTCCCCTCCCCAATGAAAATTAATGACTACCGACCCGAGGACATGGAACCAAAAATGTCCCTTCATTGCAAGATCCAGCGGCCCTTAGAAATCTTCGGATTCTGAAATTTGGCTCTTTATGCAATCCTGGTGAGAACCCCTGTCCTAGACCCTGTACTAACCCGGAGGGGGCCAAAATGCGCGAAATTTTAGTGTTTTTTCTTTATAACTCTTTACCTGTTTGTCCTGATACAAAAGTGTTCGTATCTTTCTTGTAGAGCACTAAATTGGTAACAATTTTTATATACCACATTTTTTCCTAAGCCTTTTACCTTCCGAAATATGGAGCTTCAAAGATGCAATATTGTTTTGAAAACATCAAAAATAACATCTTTTCTGAGGACGAAAGTGGTCTATTTTTGTTATTCCACCCCTCCCATTTAGATTTTTTGGGTATTATTATACCTATGTAAGTACCAATAACCATACCACTAACCACTAGTAACCAATAATAACCACCACTAACCAACAATAAACTAAATTTTCGGATTTTTTGTTTATACTTTCTTGTAGAGCACTAAATTGGGAACAATTTTTATATTTCACGTTTTTTTCTAAAACCTATATTATCCGAAATATAGAGCTTCAAAGGTGCAATTATTGTTTTTTTAATAACTGCAAAACCCAAGTTGAGGGGGTTAGTGGTGGTTATTTGTACTTCCATAGGTAGGATATACCCAAAATATCAATGTGTGGGGGAGGGATAACAAAAATAGACCCCTTTCGTCCTCAGAAAAGATGTTATTTTTATATTTTTTAAAAAATATTGCATCTTTGAAGCTCTATATTTCGGAAAATATAGGTTTTAGAAAAAAATGTGAAATATAAAAATTGTTCCCAATTTAGTGCTCTAAAATAGTTTAGTTAACAAGAAAGGATAAACAAAAAAAAACCCGAAAATTTAGTTTATTGTTGGTTAGTGGTGGTTATTATTGGTTACTAGTGGTTTGTAGTTGTGGTTAGTGGTGGTCATTTGTGCTTCCATAGGTAGAATATACCTAAAAAATCTAACTGGGAGGGGTGGGATAACAAAAATAGACCCCTTTCGCCCTCAGAAAAGATGTTATTTTTGATATTTTCAACAAAATATTGCATCATTAAAGCTCATTAAAGGGTTTAGGAAAAAATGTGCTATATAAAAATTGTTGAAAATTTAGTGCTCTACAAGAAAGATACGAACACTTTTGTTCCAGAACATATAGGTAAAGAGTTATAAAGAAAAAACTAAAAACAACACTAAAATTTTGCACATTTTGGCCCCCCTCTTGGTTAGCACAGGGTCTAGGAGGTCGAAAACTTGGGATTTTAACTATTGTACATACAATAATTTTGTAGGTACATACAATAAAAAAACAAGAAAAAAGTTTTATGACCTTTTGCAAGGTAGACCCTTATTTTTAATACCTGTCGACTGGACTAGTACCAATTTACAAAAATTTAAAGAGCGCAGATGGTTGAAATTCAAATTGGGCCATCTGTGGGCTAAGTTCAACATACCATTCAAATGTCTTAAAAATCACATTAGTATTTTTGAAGATATACTTATAGGTGTAAATAATTGTATATTTGAAGAAACAAACGGACGCCGAAGGTTGAAACTTATACGGGAATAACAATGGTCTAATTACGTCAATCCATCCAAATTTCAGTGGTAGTAGTTTGTAAGATATATTAGTTTTCAAAAATGTTGAACAGACCGACAGACGCAGGATCAAAATGCTCCCTGGTGTCTGAAATGGATTTCTGTCTTGGAATACGTGAATTCGAAAATAAAAAATGTTCGTTTATCAGAACCCACAGACGGTTTGAGCTTGGTTGGAACAGACCTAATATCTTTTTGACTCTTTAAAATTTTGACTTTATACTCTTTTACTTTTTTTAATTTTAATTCAGAGATTTGATAAAATTATTATTTTTTTAATTTTCTTTATTTGTATACATTTAAATTGAATCATTTTATGGGTTGAGCATAAATGAAACACCCAAGAGAAACAAGATGACAAGAAACCGGAAAATCCTGATATATTATTTATTTGAGAAAAAAGTAAAGAAAATACTTAATTTTTTATATTAATGTTCTTTTCCCCCCTATTTGGGGTTAATAAAAATGCTCTTATTTTTCGTAGTATTAAAGAATACATATTATACTAATATAAAAGTGTGAATCTGTTTACATTTTATTTGACATAATTATCTGCTGTCATTTAAACGTATAAAATAATATTAATGCCATTTAAATAATCTACCAGAAGTAACTTGATTTAACTTTTTAAAAAAGAATCGAAAAGAAATTGAGACAAATAAGCTCTTTAACTTTAGGAAAAAGTTTAATATAAAAAGAAACTAAAAATATTAATTATTTGTGTATAATTGTTTAATTGTGATTATATTTATATTAATGTTGCTTGCAATTAATGTTGGCGAGGCAGGGAAGGAATTCGCAAGATATAGTTACGAGGATATCGCCGACAATTTCTGTCCTCAGCATATGAAAGATATTGTGGCTGTTGAAGGTAACCTTCAATTAATCCTTTGCAAAATATTTATTTAGGTAAAAAATAAGCGACTCCAGGTGGACGTCGACCCAGCATCTTGGTGGCTGGGTTTGATGATTAATTTCTTTTACGGCTTAGTGCAACTACCTTTATCTTTGTGCTTGAATCTTCTATTCATCTGTAATGTCAATGTCTAAGTATAAATGTTGTCGTAGCGTAGGTCAATCTTTCCTTTGTAATACATTATTATATATTATGAATCTGCTCAAATTTACTGAAATTATCTCACAAACAATAATAGTACTCTTAAAATAAACACAATTTTATATAATAATTTTTACTCAAAACTGTATAAAGTATTAGGTTAGTTTCAAACAAGCACTTAAGCACTGTACCGTCCGCGGGATCGTCACCGGCATGTGCAATAGATAAAACCCGTTCCAAGCCGCCTTGTGACAGTGTTTCGTACCGTCCACGAAACTTTTTCTACCCAGCAGGGATCCTTTGCGAACCGTTCACTGTACGATCCCAACGATCCTCTGACAATACCATGTACTGGTTTGGGTTTGTATGACATGCTGAGTTATGTCAATAGTCACAAATATCAACACGAAGGTTTCCTAACTGTTAGGTTTCCTTGAACGTTTTCAATTCAGTGCGAATTACAGTCCTAAACTTGTTCCAACCTGACATGATTTTATTACGATATAATGTTAGCGCATGCGTATAAAACCTGTCCAAAACGATTCCCGAACGATCCGCGGGACGATACAAAGGACGGTACAAATAGCAGGGTTGGAACAAACCTATTATTTGACTAAATATAAAATGTTGTGGCTTATTTTTATATACTATTAATGTTTTTGCATTTATTTCGAAGGTTATTTTAGCTATTCAATGCCTCTTACTAAATTTCTATTAAGAGCGTACCTATGTATTTATAACTGTTGACACTTTTTTACTTCAGCACCCCCCTTAGTTCCAAAGAATAGTCTGCCCTACAAAAGTCTCAAAGGTTTATGTGATGGTCTCCCCAAGACATTAAGGCCATGGACTCATGGGGGCAGTTTTATTTTTATTACTACTTTGTCTTAATAGTTCATTAGACTAAGGGATATATTGATCACAATTATAATATACACAAATGAGATATGAGATACTCCTTTGTCCAAAGGTACATTGGAATAAATATCCCTTCATCTTAATAGTAATTTAGACTAAGGAATATGTATATTATGCTATTCTGTATATGTTCCTCCGGATAACTTCTTCTTCTTCTTCTTATCCGGCGCTACAGGCATGGTGTCGGATTTGGTCAACCTTCATCCATTCATCCCTATCAAAGGCTCTTGGTCTCCATCCACAAGTTTCCATCTTTTTGATCCATCCATATTAATCTCGGTCTTCTTTTTTAACGACGGTTGTAGAGTCTCCCTTTCCACATTTGTTTGGCTACTCTACTCTCTGGCATCCTGACTACTATAGATGTCCAAGGCACCTTAGTCTCTGCGACTTAATGAAACGCACTATGTAATGCCCTATGTAATGATGAGATGTTCCAGCTCGTTGTTTCTTCTTATACTCCAGGTACCCTCGATCTCTCTCACAGGTCCATATATCCTTCTGAGGATACGTCTCTTAAAACTTCTTAATTCCTTCTCATTGGCTGAAGACATTGTCCATGTTTCACATTCATATGTGACATTGGCCCGGTTATTTTTAATATTCCCTATCTCTTCTTCCACTTTTTCAAATTAGGGTAGGTACTATTCTATCTTCCATATCTTCTCTTTGGAGCTGTACTGTTGTTTCTGTTCTTTCTTCTTCTTGTTGCTCCTAATTCAGTGTTCTGCCCATCTATCCATTACATTTTTCTCCCCTTCTACGGGTTAACCGTTTTTATCTTTACACCCTCCAAGCTTCCTCCGGATAACTTTTAACACAAAGGGATATAGGGGAGGGGGGGGGGTGCTAAACTAAAAAAGTACTCCGATTAGAATTGGACATTAGAAACTGGTGGAAGAAATACTAGGTATTTCTGAATTAGGCCCAATATGGCAGTATTATCAATTTCTGAATAAATGATTATCATCTTTTAGTATATCTTACATTCATTTACGGGGTTGTTTCGTATAAAACTCTTCTCAAAAGTCTTCAGTTAAATAAAAAAACGAAAGCTGATTACAAAATTTGAATTGATTACAAAATCGTTGAAAAATAAGAAACCTTTAAACAAATGGATATTACTATTCAGGAATGCAATGATGTATTGCTTTTTAGTATGCTGTCAAGTGAAATGCATAATTTAAACGAGAATAATTCTACTTTTTTTATCGTAAAAATGAATTTTAATTATTACATTAAGGGGTAAAAATAAATTAGACTAATAATAAAAGTATGTCCAAGCAAAGATGATAAAGAGGGATTATGAAATAAAAGTGATTACAAATTCTAACTCAGTTACTTTGACTTTTAATAATTAAATATTATTTTAAGATGAAATGAATAAAAATACACTACTTATTTCCTATCCTATATAATGCAGGCTTCTTTATTGTTTATAATATCTCTAATTAATTCTTAATTATTGAATAAGAATAATTAATCAAGAATAACCTGATTTGATTATACTCGTATTAGATATATGCCTATACGGAGGTAATTTTAAAGCGATAACATAAATTCTCTCTCCACGGAAATTAAAACTTTTTAACATATGAAAATCGCACCTTTGGAAAAATTAAACACCCTAATATGTATATTAAGATATTATCAACAATAAGCAATTGCA
>JHBY02109254.1:0-18647 GCA_001010745.2 Gerris buenoi
GACTTGAACCATCCCCAATCAGTGATGTTGAGGTTTTTATTCCCCAACCACAATTGATTTTGTAAATAGTTGTTGTAAATTATGTTTTTTTATAGGCCACATCGAGTTGAGAAATCTTAAGCCCAATGCTCAAAGAACAGACGAGAGGCAAAGGCTTAAACAAGCCTCTTCTATGTAAACATAAGCCCAATGCAGAGCAGGCGCCGCTTTCTCGCCTCTTCACTCATTTTAGCTACTTTGAAGAAGCGTGCCTCGCCCGCGCCGCGACTCTGCCTGTCACCTGCACTGTGTGCAATGGACCGTTTAACTCACCTCTTCCACGCCCCACCGGCACCTCGCCTGCGCCGCGCCTTCGCCGCTCGCCGGTTCTGTGTGCATTGGGCCTTAGAGCTCAAAATCCCATTTCTTAATAATGTGTTTTTGGTTTTTCTACTGCCAGACCGTTAATTTTCAAGCTATCGTACTTTAAAAGTATCCATTTGCAAGGTAATTTCATGGGCTACAAGTCTTGTTCCATTAGAAAGTCAAAAATACCCTTACCTTTTGAAAAGTAAAGGGTTGTAGGTCTCGATGCAGGGGGTGCTCACAAAATGATATGAACTTCAAAAGGTAATATCTCCGCTATTTTTTATCCTACAATAATCTGAAAAAAATGAAAATGTTTGCTAGGAAGAGAGCTATATTTTTGTGTTGTATCATTTTTCCAGTAGATATTATAGTTTTTAAGTTATTTCGAAAAAACAGATTTTTTTTTAGACATTTGGAAAATACATGGTACAAAATAATTCAACATTTTTCAAAAAGGAATCATTTTAAACCAGTCAATTTTTTTTGACACACGAACAACACTAAAATCAAATATATTGCAGAGTTAAAATTAAAAAAAAATTATTCTGGTGGACATGAGATTAATTATACTACGCATTTTTCCCCAAAAACTTCGAGTGCTCCATATTTGTTACATTGTACCTCGCTCATTTTAAATGCTATTGACTTCTACTTTTAATCATTTAAAAGCTTTCTTTAAGGACTATAAAAACGTTTCTCATCATAACATCCGAAAAATCAACCCTTTTAACGTTATTTAACGTTGAATACATCGATCCAAGTAATAAAAAAATATATCTCTTTTCATCGACCATATCTCGCTTTGTGTTGGACCTAAAATAGTATTAAAAAAAATATTTTCTTTGTTTTTATAAGCTACAAATTTGTTCTCTACACTTTTTTCTATAAGAATCTTATTTTTTGAGATATTCGTAAAAAATTGTTGAAAAACGTGTTTTTTTCAATGAAAATAGCAAGATTTCAATCGTGAATAACTCGAAAAGTATTGATTTAAGAAAAAAAACTTTATACTTCATTTTTTTCTTAAAATTTGATCTTCTATCGATTCCTGGGGTTATTTTTAGCAAAAAAAATTTCCACCTCCGAGAAGGGGTGGCAACCACCCCTGGGGCGGAAGCGCACATCGGCACTATATAACTTTTGTTATTTGACAATTTTCCCATCAACTCACCAAATTTCAAGCAAATCGGTTCAGTTTCTCAAATTTCGGAGGTGAAAACCCCGAGTAACTGGACTATATGGAGATCACGACAGGTCTCGTAGTTCTCCAATCTCAATAGACCTTGTCAAGCTCTTAACTTCACTTTTANAAGGACTATAAAAACGTTTCTCATCATAACATCCGAAAAATCAACCCTTTTAACGTTATTTAACGTTGAATACATCGATCCAAGTAATAAAAAAAATATATCTCTTTTCATCGACCATATCTCGCTTTGTGTTGGACCTAAAATAGTATTAAAAAAAATATTTTCTTTGTTTTTTCATAAGCTACAAATTTGTTCTCTACACTTTTTTCTATAAGAATCTTATTTTTTGAGATATTCGTAAAAAATTGTTGAAAAACGTGTTTTTTTTCAATGAAAATAGCAAGATTTCAATCGTGAATAACTCGAAAAGTATTGATTTAAGAAAAAAACTTTATACTTTATTTTTTTCTTAAAATTTGATCTTCTATCGATTCCTGGGGTTATTTTTAGCAAAAAAATTTCCACCTCCGAGAAGGGGTGGCAACCACCCCTGGGGCGGAAGCGCACATCGGCACTATATAACTTTTGTTATTTGACCATTTTCCCATCAACTCACCAAATTTCAAGCAAATCGGTTCAGTTTCTCAAATTTCGGAGGTGAAAACCCCGAGTAACTGGACTATNGTTAAATAAATAGCAAATGCTACAAGTACAAAATATGGAGCAATTCTACATAACATTGCTGCATACCAGAAATCTTCCAATCCTTTTTGCATCGGTAAAGATCAGAAGAAAATAGTGCTATATATAGTTTTTCTACAAATAGGAATGCTATAAAGCAAGAGATATGTAGCAGGTATTGCTACATACTATACATTCAGGTATTACTACATACCATGAATGATATACAATATTGTCCTGATTCTTTTCTAAGCGAATTTAAAAACGAAACTATTAATACGTTTCATTTAATCGCTTGGCATACAGAATAATATGATTTCTAGCACGAGTCAAGCTTAGAGCGCGAGGGGAAGACTAGTTATTAATATTAGTTTTAGTTTTTATCGTGCCTGAGTTTCTTTACATATATGTATACCTAAATAATCAATGAAAAGGTGAATTTACAATATATTTAGAAATAACAGTACATACTACCCAACCCACCAAATGGAGATGCAGGACCTTGTTAAAAGAAACTATAGAGTAATTTTATTTTTAAATTTAAATATCTCAAACAATTAATAGAGGGTTTAAAAATAAACATATTTAATTAAAATATACATCCACACATTGTTTTTGTTTTATTTAATTTATAAAATAAATACAATTTTGAAATATGAAATTTTACTATGAAAATAAGTTAGATTTAGCTGAAGCTGTGTATTAAAAATTAATCAAAATAATTTTAAATAATTCAAATTACAATAATTATCAATAACTACGGGAGACATACAGAGAAAAATAGACCCCCGCACCGGGACTCGAACCACGGGCCCTCCTATTTTCCGTACAGGTGCTCTTACCAACTGAGCTATACGGGAGAATGATTTTTCTCTGTCGTAACTGTTACATATTCCCCGAATCCAAGCTTTTTAATCTTATTCTACAAATCTAGAGAGGCAAATATTCACGGCGACAGAACTATAAGCGTTATTTTCGGTCTAGTACGTACACAACGTAACTCAGTTGGTAAGAGCACCTGTACGGAAAATAGGAGGTCCCGTGGTTCGAGTCCCGGTGCGGGGGTCTATTTTTCTCTGTATGTCTCCCGTAGTTATTGATAATTATTGTAATTTGAATTATTTAAAATTATTTTGATTAATTTTTAATACACAGCTTCAGCTAAATCTAACTTATTTTCATAGTAAAATTTCATATTTCAAAATTGTATTTATTTTATAAATTAAATAAAACAAAAACAATGTGTGGATGTATATTTTAATTAAATATGTTTATTTTTAAACCCTCTATTAATTGTTTGAGATATTTAAATTTAAAAATAAAATTACTCTATAGTTTTTTTTAACAAGGTCCTGCATCTCCATTTGGTGGGTTGGGTAGTATGTACTGTTATTTCTAAATATATTGTAAATTCACCTTTTCATTGATTATTTAGGTATACATATATGTAAAGAAACTCAGGCACGATAAAAACTAAAACTAATATTAATAACTAGTCTTCCCCTTGCGCTCTAAGCTTGACTCGTGCTAGAAATCATATTATTCTGTATGCCAAGCGATTAAATGAAACGTATTAATAGTTTCGTTTTTAAATTCGCTTAGAAAAGAATCAGGACAATATTGTATATCATTCATGGTATGTAGTAATACCTGAATGTATAGTATGTAGCAATACCTGCTACATATCTCTTGCTTTATAGCATTCCTATTTGTAGAAAAACTATATATAGCACTATTTTCTTCTGATCTTTACCGATGCAAAAAGGATTGGAAGATTTCTGGTATGCAGCAATGTTATGTAGAATTGCTCCATATTTTGTACTTGTAGCATTTGCTATTTATTTAACCTTACCATACAGCAGGATTTGGTGCATAGAGTAAACCCAGCTTAAATCGTATAAATGTTGGCTAATTGCTATCATTTATCATATTCTATGGAAGCAAGAGATCCCCCGGCTCCGGCAATAGTGAACACTGTCGGTGTTCACTCAGCATCGTGATAATATAACATGGCTGCGAATGCTAATTATACCATTTAGATAGCTGATAGCGTGACACATCAACACTGTGACATCCTTACATACATACATAGTAATAATTTTACATGCCCTTTCGTAGACATAAGCCTTTGTAGCACAACAGATTTTGAATTTATGAGAGAAGTAACTTTTATTTTTTCTTCATAAACATAGTTATTATGTGGAAATACTGATAGTATAATGATCTTGATATTTATGTTCGTTTGAAAATGTATATTATTTTCTAACAGGGCGTGGAAAAAAGGCTCAGCGAGAATGATCTTAAGAAGTGATTTGCTATATAATTTTTATTGTTGCGGGCTTGCATTCTCCATCAAAAAATCGTCCGGGTTACCGCGTGTCCAGATTAATGACCCCGTTAATGCACCCGTTAACGACCCCCTACTGTATGCACCCTAACTTCTAGACCTCGAACTAGATGTATATAGTAGGGGCCAGAATTGAAGGCCAACCTTAATATTAGGGTTGGGATATCGAAAGAAAATATCGATAATTCCGATGTATCGACATCCAGTGAATGAATATTGATATCAGTAAATATATCGAAAGAAATTATCGATATTTCTGAATCGATAAAACCTTCCCCGATACCCCCACATTTCTCAGGTGTGATGAGAAAAAAAGCCCCCTAGGGGGCTTTTTTCATGTTTTTGAGGGGAGTAAAAGACATAAAACAGTTCTATTCGATATTTTCTACAAATATCGATGTTGCCGATATAAAGGTCATTATCGATATAAAATATCGATATTTTTGGGTCCGATTTATTGATATCGATGTCCCAACCCTACTTAATATGTACATATTATGTAATCCTATACAAAATAATGCCCTGTTACAAATAGGCACAAACACATAAAATTTAAATTATTATTATAATTGAATTGAGTGATTTGTTTAAATACTCTTTTGTACTTAAGATTAATTTAATAAATAAAACCCTAGTAAATAAAACCAAATAAAAGATCATAACATGTTTAATCTCCTAAATCACTACTAAAAATACATCATTTAACTATTTATTTAATAATTAATTATTGACAGAGTTGGAATATTAAAGAAGAGCCAATGAAAGCTCGAGATTTTTCTTATTTGACCATCTAGCCATCAAAATCTCGAACCATTCATTGGCTACCTTCCCCAGATTATCGATTTTCTCACTTTGTCACAAAACAATTTTAATTGTAG
This sequence comes from Gerris buenoi, assembly GCA_001010745.2. Lineage (NCBI taxonomy): Eukaryota > Metazoa > Arthropoda > Insecta > Hemiptera > Gerridae > Gerris > Gerris buenoi. The sequence goes on from JHBY02109254.1 coordinate 5,445, forward strand.
GAAATGTTTAGTATGACTGTTTTATTTAAAAAAAAAGTAATAATAATAATAATAATAATTGTGATATTTGACAAAACATAAAACTACCACATGTAATATTTACATTTGTACATATTAAGTTTTATAGCCCTCCACTTGTAAATATTCCTATCCTGAGCGGCCAGTAATGATCCATATTACAGCCCTGGGGCCGGTAATAATGTATGGTTTTTCCATTACAGGGCCGCTAGTAGTTCGAGAAGCGGCCGCTTCCAGGCCGGGCCACGGCGTGCAGATAGCGCTAGTAGTTCTCAGCGTCAGCTGTTCAATTTGTAAACAATCAATATTTTTATAACTGCCGTTTGTTTTGGTAATGATTTAACCTTAAAATGCATTTATTGTTTTTGAAGATTACGGGAAAATTGTTTTTTGTAGTTAGTTTACATGTGGAGAGCGATAAAATAGTGTATACGCACTACGAGCAGTAAGTGCTATGACAAGCCTCAGACGTTAAACGCACTCGTGCTTTTAAACTTCGCCCTCGGCCTGTAATAACACCCTTACTGCTCTAGGTACGTAAATAGCTATTATATACTACTGTTATATTTGATTAAAATACTTGTTTAAAGCAGGATTAAATTGGAAATGAGGAGCGAGGTTGGGAATCGGGCGAATGATTATTGTGTGAGGGTAGGTTTTATGAGAAGAACTGAAGTGAGCGTATAAGTGCTTGATCGGGGGCAATCACTCTGCTGTCAATGTCAGATAGGGAGGCAAACTCCCGCCTATCCATCATTTTAACAACTTCAATCCTTTCCTTAATGCTCTCAATACGGAGCCTCTCCTCCTTTACCAAACCAATAAATTGACTTTTGATTTCTCGGATTAAAAATCCCTTTTCTAAAGTACCAATTGATTTTTTTTTTTTTTTTTTTTGCAAAAAAAAGCTTTTTTTTAAAAAAAGTTAAACGAGTTGCTAAACTTATTTTAAATTGGTTTGCATAGAAGAAATTCTGAAGAATATATTTTAAGAAAAATTTTAAAAAATAGTAAAGTATGTTTTCTACAAGAGATTCGAACAATAGATATAATATGTGTGAAGATTGAAACAAATAAATGCATACTTTAAATAGGACAAACTTTTTTTAAAAAACAACGCATGTTTTCATAACAATGGTTTGTGGAAACCATTGGTGGTGGTTGTGGAAATGGTTGAAGCTAACATTCAACATTTACACATTTTCTGTCGCCTTCGTACTTTCTCTCTCAATATACAGATACAGGGTGTCACCGACCTAAACCGAAAAAGTGCGCTTGGTGGCCTTTTGCTCTATTTTAGATCTAGTTTCACCCAAAAAATGTTCTGTTTTGGTCGATAACACTGTGTATATACTATACATTTATACTTTTTACGTAGAAAGTGTAAGAATTCCCTATTCGCAATTTTTTGCTCGGTGTAATGGGTCAGCTTTTAAATATGATAATTTAAGTCGAATATGTGCTTATTAGACTATTCTAAATGTTAATTTTATAAAAAAAAAAAAGTGTAAAAGGAGCTTAAAAATTAAATGAAGTTATCATTTTGGCTTATAGCAAAACTGTAGTGCACTGTATTACAGTATTACAAGGTATTATTTTAGGGTTTTTTAATTAAAGGAAAGAATATTAAGGTGAAAAATTGTTATCATGAAATTTATTATTCTTATAAAGGTTAAAGTAAAAAAAATTATCACTGAAGCTTGTTAAGTGTTTAGGCAGGGTCTAAAAGCACTATGCCTTCCTCCATATTTAATAATTTGATAATATAGGTAGGCAATTAATTAATACATCTATCCGATATCAACGAGCTCAGAGAACAAAGAGATGAGGTAACATAAAGGAAAGAATTATCGCTGCCAGGATAGAAATATCCTCCCCTTATTATGTAATAACATAATTAACCAGTTGTTAATTACCTTATTATTAATGAAACAAAGGAAATAAGTCATTGTTGGATTACTTGTATCCGATTACATTTGATGATTAAATTTTACAAAATATTCCTTTCAACTTTCTTAAACTATTTAAATTGAAGATGCGGTTTCTTTGTTAAATTAACTGCATATTAAAGCATTAACAAAAATTTTCTAGAGGAAGAAGTTTTTAAAGTCTAGGCATCTATACAGGGTATAAAATTTTCCTCTAAGTATTTCTGAATTGAAAACAAGAAGTAAAGATAAGATATTATGATCATCTAGAGCCGTTTTATTATTCTCTTATTCTCTCATACACCAATAACTCATCATATAACTTAGAGCTTGTTGAGGTTAATTCAATATTTCTCAGAATGAAATATTATGATGCTGAAGTCATTTCCGCGCTATCTTAATCAATTATTAATAATCATATCATTGTCTATTCTTCACTTAATCTCTGTTATTTTTAATTCCTTTCTTTCTCTCATTATATCATCTAAACCACGAAAAATAATGAACCTTCCGGAAAAAAAACATTGGAAATATTACTATGATTTCATCTTGTCGATTTATCATAGAAAATCACAAGGAATGTCTGTCTCCTCAACTATTTGTTTGCTGGTACAATTTTCATTTTATAATTTATGAGGGTAATTCATAGTTAAGAATTGTTTGATTTTGAGTGCCAAGTGTAACAAAACACTAAGAAAAATTATGTATTTTCATGTACATTTAGGCTTGAAGTGCTTGCTTAGCGATTAAGTAAAACTTTGAATTAGAGTTATGATCTTAATGTTCAATGAAGACATTAAGTATGGGTACTCATTTCATTCGACATTTTAGACCCCTACAACTTTAGTGAAGACAATATTTCGATAGCGTTGTTTGTTTTTGAGTTTTGTAGTTTAGTTACGTTAATTAAAAGAATCGTTTTCCAGTCTATAAATCTGTAAGCAGTGGCTAAAATCCACCTAAAATGAGGGGAGATCATATTTTGTTTATTCCAGGCCTAAAAAACTAAAAGCATAAAAACAATATCCAGCTCTTACCCAATCAATTCCGAATTTAACCCCCCAACCATTGGTCTGAAGGTCTAAAGGACCAGCCAATCAGCTAATAAAATTAAATCTATGTATTTTATTTGACCTTTAGGGGCTATATTAATTAACATAAATTCGGGATGATTATATAAATTTCACTAAAACTTGAGAATTAAAGTGATTTTGATGACTAGGAGCAATTTAATAACGTTGGAAATAGGTTATATATAACTGTAGTAATAGACAGGAAACTCTCTGCAAAATAAACTTTTAAGCCAGTTGCTTTTGTCTTCTCCGTCTTTATTAGAGCCTACAATTGAAACAAATCAAAAACTTTAACACTATAATATAATATTCTGTGCTATAGATATAAAGCATAATATTATTGTTATATCATTTCTATAATCGAGTAGTGTCCCTCCTCGAAAAGATTTGTTATAGCTTAACCAACCACATTTATACCAATAAAAAAATGTTTTAATTTTTTGGTCTTCAAATTGATATAATAATTTAAACAGATATCTAAATTAATTTACTTAATTTTACTTTTTTCCTAATTATGAAATTAAGCGTTGGCAAGGACTTAACGGCTTGTTAAAGGGTATAAAGATTAATTTAATAACCCCCCTAGGAATCGAATTAGGGATACTTTTATCTCCTTTTCGGCGCTCTAAACATTAAACAACGACGGAGAAATTTATATTTTAAATTTGTTAAACAAAGATAGCGAAAACATTGTGATCACTTTGAAGAATGACTTTTTATGTCTGCGAATTCAAAAATGTCTTAACAGATATTTATATAAGACATCAGGAAATATGTTTAGTCTCTTGTTTTTTAGTCTCTGTTCGTCTGTAGGTAGATCGGCCTGTCCGTCAAAATTTTTGCGAACTGACGTAACTTAGAAACTACTCGTCCGATGTTGATGGATTTTAGATAGATTTTGGATACATCATTGAATGTGTGCTCTAACTTATTAACCGTATCTTCAAAAGTATTCATTATATTTAGATCGTTTGTTGAAAGCACCCCAAAGATGGTTCCATATTGAGTATGCAACCTTCTGCAATAATTGAATATTGCTAAAAAATAAGTGTGAACCCACTGTGAATCGAAACAAATCCTAATCTCATTTGACCATTAGACCAAAATGAGGATACAAAGAAGCTATATCCAGGCAGATTTTTAAATATTTATTTAAAAAAAAAGCATATTTATTACAAAGAAATTACCCTCTTTGATCAAATTCTAGATAGGAAAATGAAACTTACAAATTAAATATATCAAAGTATGATATAATAATTAGTGCCCACTATAATTTAACTTAAAATCATTCAGTCAAAGAATGTTTTTTGGTTTTTCAAACACAGAAAATATATTAAATTTAAGTTTAATTAAATTCTTCTGAGTTGAAACAAGGCAATTTCTTTTATCTTTGAACTATAAAAAGGCTACAAATTCTATTTTACTAAAAATAAAAAAATCTTTTAAACTTTATTTCTTTTTTACTTTTTATTTTTATATTTTTTTTATTTTAACTTTTAACACTTTACTGTTTAAAGAATCTAATTACAGTTTAGTGTTGTATGTGTAGAATTATCACCCTCTGAAAACAGATTAACTCTATGTTATCAGAATTTAAATAAACTTTTTTTATTTAAAACATATTTTTAAGTGATAAGAGTTGTTAAGTTTAATAATGATATCTATTTTTCTTTCTTTCTCATATACGTAGCACTATAGAGAGAAAGAATTGTGATGGTGAACAATTACCAAAAATTTTGATAGATTTAAATGTTTTGAGGTCCCCTTAGTCAAATTATTATGATTTTAATAAGTGTCTGTCTTTAGTCAGTCTTCAGTGCAGACGAATACAGCCTAAACTGCTTAGCCCATTTCAGCGAAATTAGGCAGAATATTTTACTTTGAAATATTAATGTATGTTTTATATACAGTGTATGTGACAGCAGAAAAACCTTGACTTTTTAGTCAGGTTTGTCCTAAAAAACATGGCTTGAAATTATGAATTTAATTTCGATAGATCCAAGCAGCATACAATGTTTATTAAAATAGCTGTTCAACAATTTTTTTTCTTATACATCTCTATTTTATACAGTCATGCTAAATCTAAAATTTTCCCTATTATTTACATAAATGCGAGGAAGCTATGTAGGAAACTTGTGTGGCTAGGCGCACACTGGTGACAAAACAGTGCGCAGTTCAGTCGCAGTTCGGAAACAGTCAACTGTCTTGGTAGTGTCTGCCTTGTCACACTTGTGTGGCTACAGCCTAGCACACAGGAGGCAAGACAGTCGCATATCTTGAACCGACCGAAATGGATCTCGAGGAAATTGCTGTTATTTGTACATTTCTGTCCGGACAGAAATGTGTCGGGACATCTCTTTGGCTGGAGGACTCTTTTTTACTTTCTCATATAAAGAGAAAGTATTGTGATGGCGCGAAAATTCTATTTTGAGATTTTGATGGATTTATACGTTTTGAGGTACCCTGCTAGTCCAAAAAAGTGGTTTTTAATAAATGTCTCTCCGTCGTCTGTCTTTCGTCTGTCGTCTGTCTGTGCAGACGCCTGGCGCCTAAACTGTGCCGATTTTGACGAAATTTGGCATACATCTTCAGAAAAATCATACCCCGAGGCGAAATCGAGAAATGAATTTTAGCTTCAAATTGGGGGCGCTATCCCCCAAAAACTCTGAAAAAACGTGAAAAAAAAAAAATTATTTCTCGAAAACGGTTCCGACGATTTTGATTAAAAAATTCTAAAATATTGCCCATTTAAATACGAATCTAATGATATAATCCGTTTTCCCGGGAAAAAAACTAGTTCCGGAGAAATAGCTTAAGACGCGAAGGGAGAGAGCCCGGGTTCGATTCCCCGCCCGGGAGAAGTTTTTTTTTGATGAAATGCTCAGTAATAATTAAATTTACATACGAATAAATGGGAAACACTGGGCTAAGGAATTATTAAATCGTATATGAGAAAGTTTGTCTGAGTTGTCTCGGATCGATTTTTACTTTCTCATATAAAGAGAAAGTATTGTGATGGCGCGAAAATTCGATTTTGAGATTTTGATGGATTTACACGTTTTGAGGTCCCCTGAGTCCAAAAAAGTGGTTTTTAAAAAATGTCTGTCCGTCGTCTGTCTGTCGTCTGTGCAGACGCCTGGAGCCTAAACTACTGGGCCGATTTTGACGAAATTTGGCATACACGTTCAGAAAAATCATACCCCGAGGCGAAATCGAGAAATGAATTTTAACTCCAAATTTGAGGGCGCTACCCCCCAAAAACTCTGAAAAAACACGAAAAAAAATTATTTCTCGAAAACGGTTCCGACGATTTTGATTAAAAAATTCTAAAATGTAGTCAATTTAAATACGAATCGAATGATATAAGCCGTTTTCCCGGGAAAAATCTAGTTCCTGAGAAAATAGCTTAAAACGCGGATGGAGAGAGCCCCGGTTCGATTCCCAGCCCGGGAGAAGTTATTTTTATGATATTTTTGATGAAATTTCCAATATTAATTTAATGTACATATATGAGAAAGTTTGTCTGAGTTGTCTCGGACCGATTTTTTTGTCTTGTACCAATGTTTGCCTCCAGTGTGCGCATTTTCATATCCTGTATTGTATAAGCCTACTAACTGCCTGCGGGCAAAAAGATTCCTGTGGCAGACAATTTTTAAACTTATTTTAAAAAGTTTTTTGCAGGTAATTATTTACATCTCGTTTTTTTTATTTTCAATAGAATTATAATATTTACGCGTAATTTTATTAATATCTCAAATATGATATACATTTTTTTTTCTTGGAAAACCGACTTGTATGGATTAGATTTGTATTAATGAACTACAAGTTTTTAAAAACAGCTTATTTTTTGCTTATCATAGGAAGTGCTTATTATTAAGAATACCATGAGTGGAGAGAAGGGTTTTATGGCACTCAATGTATTGATTAGTAGTTAAGTCTCGGACAAAAGATACAAAGTTGTAGATAAAGATTTAACTTAATGTTTTACCTACATATACAATGGTTTATTTAATGCGTGTGGGTTAGAAGATGAACTATTTGGGTTGAGAGATGACTTAGTAAAATATAGTTATTGGCTAAGAGCCTGTTTTGAGAAGGGATAAATGGGTTTTTTGAAGTATTTCATACTGTAGGGGTAGGGATTAGAATTCATAGGAGTTAAACCCTAAATACATCGCTTGGAGTTTATCACGGAATTATAGATTGGAAGTTTATTTGTCAGAGTCCTCTTAATATAGAGGTAAAGAAGCTTTAGCAGTTTGGGTGTATTGTTAGGACCATTTTAAACATAATGCTAGTTGTCAACCCAAGTTATGACCATGTTACATTTTATCTTGTAATAAAGATAAAAAATCTAATCGTATCCAACAATTGTTCCTTTTGTTTAAAGTTTTGAATTTATTTATTTTCATGTTTTTGTTTTGTTGCAGTATTCTCTGCTGCAGACCGTAGTGGAAGCTTGTCAGAAGAAGAGGCAGTGTAAAATCCAAACTACAGGAAAATCTTTTGGCGTTGATCCGTGCCCAGGTGTCTTCAAATATGTGGAAATAGCATTCAAATGCAGACCATGTAAGTAATTTCTTCTTCTTATTATTATTTTTATTTTTATTTTTTTATTTTTTTAATTTTTTTTNAGTGTGCGCATTTTCATATCCTGTATTGTATAAGCCTACTAACTGCCTGCGGGCAAAAAGATTCCTGTGGCAGACAATTTTTAAACTTATTTTAAAAAGTTTTTTGCAGGTAATTATTTACATCTCGTTTTTTTTATTTTCAATAGAATTATAATATTTACGCGTAATTTTATTAATATCTCAAATATGATATACATTTTTTTTTCTTGGAAAACCGACTTGTATGGATTAGATTTGTATTAATGAACTACAAGTTTTTAAAAACAGCTTATTTTTTGCTTATCATAGGAAGTGCTTATTATTAAGAATACCATGAGTGGAGAGAAGGGTTTTATGGCACTCAATGTATTGATTAGTAGTTAAGTCTCGGACAAAAGATACAAAGTTGTAGATAAATATTTAACTTAATGTTTTACCTACATATACAATGGTTTATTTAATGCGTGTGGGTTAGAAGATGAACTATTTGGGTTGAGAGATGACTTAGTAAAATATAGTTATTGGCTAAGAGCCTGTTTTGAGAAGGGATAAATGGGTTTTTTGAAGTATTTCATACTGTAGGGGTAGGGATTAGAATTCATAGGAGTTAAACCCTAAATACATCGCTTGGAGTTTATCACGGAATTATAGATTGGAAGTTTATTTGTCAGAGTCCTCTTAATATAGAGGTAAAGAAGCTTTAGCAGTTTGGGTGTATTGTTAGGACCATTTTTAAACATAATGCTAGTTGCCCACCCAAGTTATGACCATGTTACATTTTATCTTGTAATAAAGATAAAAAATCTAATCGTATCCAATAATTGTTCCTTTTGTTTAAAGTTTTGAATTTATTTATTTTCATGTTTTTGTTTTGTTGCAGTATTCTCTGCTGCAGACCGTAGTGGAAGCTTGTCAGAAGAAGAGGCAGTGTAAAATCCAAACTACAGGAAAATCTTTTGGCGTTGATCCGTGCCCAGGTGTCTTCAAATATGTGGAAATAGCATTCAAATGCAGACCATGTAAGTAATTTCTTCTTCTTATTATTATTTTTATTTTTATTTTTTTTAATATTATAAATGCAAGATAATTATTTTGTTTTTTGCAGACCAATATTTTGTATTATATTTATATTTATATTTTGTCTGATGTTCTGCTATGGGGAACTGATGCATTCCTTGCCTGAATAACTTAAAAACATCAATTCTCAATGTGTACAAATGCTCTTCATGTCTCTTTCTTCATAGTTTTACCTTCGTTACCTAGGTTAACTGTTACTAATATACCAATAATACTGAGTACAAAATACTTAAAATAAAGTGTACCGTTTTCACCGAGCCTTTGGAAAAAAAAAACTTGAAAAATGAATCATAGAAATGAAACAATCAATTTATTTTTAAATCATCCTATGGCCATTTATAGCGCCCACTGCCCACGCATTTATCTTTAGTGACATGCGCAGGTACTATAATCGCTCCTAGTACTCTAGCTGTTACAAAAATATATTTTATTTAAATATATATATATTTGTATTTTCTTATTTTCCATGCATGTTATTATTTTATCTTAAAAAATATTTGTATTGTCTTCTACATTTCTCGTCATATAAAATCTTTTATACTATTCTAATCTCACTTAGACCTCTATTCTTTCATTGCTAGTCGTTTAAAATGTTTCTAAAATTTACTGGCAATATTTCTTCGAAACGTGTTGATTAGCTAATACAAAATATTTTTTACTACTAACGACTGATTTATTGAACGAGTGTGAGTTCTTCTCGAGTGTAACAGAGTTGTAATTTTAAAAGTTTGCACGTTTGTTTTTGTTTATGTGTTAGTCTTACGATAATGAGCATAAAAATTTACCTATTTGAACGAAATTTGGCACGCAGCATTTATGACAACTATGTATTTCTTGAATTTTCACAGTTATAATTTTCAGATATAGGTGGCAAAAAAGGTTTGTCAGCATAACTTGTAATATATTGTTTAAATTTATTTGAAGAGTTGGGAAAGAATGTGAATTTATTATTACAAAATATCCATTTTCAATATCATTTTACATTTTTTTGTCGGCATTNGCATTTATCTTTAGTGACATGCGCAGGTACTATAATCGCTCCTAGTACTCTAGCTGTTACAAAAATATATTTTATTTAAATATATATATATATTTGTATTTTCTTATTTTCCATGCATGTTATTATTTTATCTTAAAAAATATTTGTATTGTCTTCTACATTTCTCGTCATATAAAATCTTTTATACTATTCTAATCTCACTTAGACCTCTATTCTTTCATTGCTAGTCGCTTAAAATGTTTCTAAAATTTACTGGCAATATTTCTTCGAAACGTGTTGATTAGCTAATACAAAATATTTTTTACTACTAACGACTGATTTATTGAACGAGTGTGAGTTCTTCTCGAGTGTAACAGAGTTGTAATTTTAAAAGTTTGCACGTTTGTTTTTGTTTATGTGTTAGTCTTACGATAATGAGCATAAAAATTTACCTATTTGAACGAAATTTGGCACGCAGCATTTATGACAACTATGTATTTCTTGAATTTTCACAGTTATAATTTTCAGATATAGGTGGCAAAAAAGGTTTGTCAGCATAACTTGTAATATATTGTTTAAATTTATTTGAAGAGTTGGGCAAGAATGTGAATTTATTATTACAAAATATCCATTTTCAATATCATTTTACATTTTTTTGTCGGCATTTTGAAAACAAGCATGGCCGAAATGAGAGTGTTGAAAATGATATGGCAATATTTTCAAAATGGCAGCCAAAAATTACCGAAATATCAAAACAAAATAAGGGTTTTTAAGTCATATGCCATTTAGTATGTTAAATTAAAGTTCTTTTTATTAAAGGAATAATTAATTAAGTTTATCCTAAATTAGCGAGTTCAGAATGCAGTGCACCACTACTTGCATTGGTTGAAATAATTCATTGGTAGTCCGAAGTAGATATAGATTACATGATTTATCCTTGACAAACAATCAACGATAATAAAAGTGTGTAAAAAAGATCATTATACTCGTTGTCGTTGGTTCCTTAATATCCAATTTTTGTTGTTTAATTACTATGACCCCTGTGAACAATAATTGTGAGATAACTTAAATATAAATTTCGAGAAATGTATTATGAAGTTTTAGCGCTACTAATCAAATCAAATTATGTAATTACGAATTCAAATTGTTATTGTTAATCTTTCACATATGTAGTTTATTATGAAGACAAATGACTGTTACGTTTAAATAACATTAAAATTTGTTTTTATAGAAAATACCAACAATCGAATTATTTCTTACATTAATTTTACATGAGGTATTTGGTCTGGGCAGAGTTAGGTAAATATTTAGAATAATTACAAGATAAAAAGAACTTTTTATATACTACGTTTTTTAATTGAATTAATTTATTATTCTTTTTTTTACTTGGTTTACTTATTCTTTTTTGCTGTCATTCAATGTTTACCTCTTATAGGCGGGTGAATATAAGGTTTGACCTTGAAGTAATTACAACAAAGATGAAACCAACGGCATTCGTTCTAGAAAAGTATCCTAAACAACATATCAAAAGTCTGCTAAAATCTGATTGGTGGAAATACACCATTTTTTCAAAATGGCGGCCGAATATGTCACTTTTCGGTTAATTATTTAAATTCTGACTTCCCTTTCACAGTTGGCGAAATTTTACCTATTATCATTATTGTTCCGCTTAAAATTACCTTTCCGATGATACTAAATATGACCTGATGTGACTAATGGAAGGGGAACTAAGGAATTGTAAAGGGAATGTTAATACTACGTGGGGACTGAGATTTCGACCCCCGCCTCACAAGCGCTTAACTTCACGCCTTTAATATTCAACCAGAATCCATGCAATTTTTTTTGTGTATAGTTTAAGAAATCCTAGAGGGTTTGTAGATTTTGATATATTGTATCACTTTTACTTTCATTGTTAAAAAATAAAAATAATTAGGGGGGAAAAAAACATTACACAGATAGTCCTGTCGACATGTACTTTGGTCCTTGAAAAAATTCCGAATTTAATGAAACTTTGGGATATTGTTAGTGGGTGTCCAGTAGGGCTCCAACTAATTTTCCGATCAAATAAACCTTGTGATAACTTGAGGGGGGGGGGACTACAGAAAGTTTAAATTTTTTAACTTTTTTCAGTTTTTTAAAAAATATTTAAAAAACGGTTAATTTTAGTTGAAAACTTTGAAATAGTAAGTGTTAGAGTATTAAATTTCCTTCAAATTTCACTAGTCAAACTTATTTTTTGACCCCATAGGTACCGAGATTCAGGGCTTTAAAAAAGTACAAAATTTCTCAAATTCGTGATAAACCCCTAAACATACTTGCTTTTTACTTTGGCCAGTCAATTAGTCCACTAGAAATCGATAAAATCGCAAACTAATGGCTAGATCTGATTTTTCAATATGTTGTTAGGAGCACTACCAGTAGTCTATATCCATTTTTGCAGGTTCGAAAGACCTAGCTGCATATTTAGTATGCAGGTTCGAAAGGCTATTTTCGCATTATTTGCAGTTTTCTAAATATATCTCGTAAACTATGAGTTTCATCACGCAACAAGTATGAACGTTTTTAAAGTAGGTTAAATGTGCTACAAGTAGAGGCCAAAATCATTTCTATAGGTGTAATAGTTACCAAGATAAAGTCCTCCAAAAATGGGCAATTTTTTCCCAGAAAGTGAAATTTTAAGATTTAGTCAACTTTAGACTCCGAAATCGGGGGAAATACTCAATTTAAGGGTAAAGTCATAAGGAGAGATGTTGTAGCAAATGTAAAAGGCTTTAATTTCATTACAGAACAATGCTGTAGGTGTGATAGTTTCCTTACAATTCTTAAAAATCCTACAAATGGAAGAACTGAATGTTTCGCAGACCTAATAACAGGTCTTAAATAATGGCAACATATCACTGTAATTCAAATGGCAGAAGACGACGTCGATCAAAGTAAAAAACAAGTATGTTTAGGGGTTTATCACGAATTTGAGAAATTTTGTACTTCTTTAAAGCCCTGAATCTCGGTACCTATGGGGTCAAAAAATAAGTTTGACTAGTGAAATTTGAAGGAAATTTAATCCTCTAAAACTTACTAGTTCTAAGTTTTCCGCTAAAATTAACCTTTTTTTAAATACTTTTAAAAAACTGAAAAAAGTGCAACATTTTTAAGGTTATTGACCCCCCTCAAGTTATCACAAGGTTTATTTGATCGGAAAATTAGTTGGAGCACTACTGGACACCCACTAACAATATCCCAAAGTTTCATTAAATTCGGAATTTTTTCAAGGTCCAAAGTACATGTCGACAGGACTATCTGTGTAATGTTTTTTTCCCCCCTAATTATTTTTATTTTTTAACAATGAAAGTAAAAGTGATATAATATATCAAAATCTACAAACCCTCTAGGATTTCTTAAACTATACACAAAAAAAATTGCATGGCTTCTGGTTGAATATTAAAGGCGTGAAGTTAAGCGCTTGTGAGGCGGGGGTCAAAATCTCAGTCCCCACGTAGTATTAACATTCCCTTTAC
>KZ654817.1:7784-19920 GCA_001010745.2 Gerris buenoi
TTCAAAACATCAAAATAAATCATGCTTCAAATTCACCATACACAATATATATATACAATAGTCCATAGTTAATTTGTCAAATACGTAATTTCTATTCTCTATTCGTTTGGAAAGTTCAAAATAAAAATACTTTTAAAGAGGTATATTTGCATCAAATAAAATCATTGATCCTAAAAAATACCTAAACTTAAATTTAAAGAGGAAATCTAAAATTTTTTTTATACTTTTATATAGGGTGGGGAGAGAAATAAAAATAAGGAACTTCGTTCCAAAATGGTATTTCATAATAAGATAATGCATATGCTAGCAAACCTTAGGCTTAATCGACGATACCCTAAAAAGTAATTAGATGCAAGTACTTCCCTGTGAGTTTTTTCCCTTTACCTTTAGAAGCAAAATAAAAGATTTGAGTTTGATACGTTAGAACTTATTGAGAAGCAGCATTTGATCAGGAGGTTAAAAAAAATAATTTAGCGATACTATTATCAGTGGCGCAGCTAGGGCATTGGGGGCCCGCCCGCAAGATTGTCTTGGGGCCCCCTACAAAAGAAGAAGAAAAATAACGCTAATACTTGACATCAGACACCACCCTGTCCCCCTCCCCCTTTGCCACTCTTTTAACACATCTATCTTTATCATTACTTAATTTTAAAAGAGATCTTGCTTTAATTAAATTTCTGTTTTATTGAATTTTTATACAACTAAGAGGAATATTTGTTTTTGGCCTCGTCTTTGTAGAAGATAAATTCTATGTACAACTTATTCCTATTTTGATAGTGTTAAATAAATGAATTCCCCTTGCGATGGTGCCCTATCACTTACATGGTTGTTAATGGAGGTTTGTAATGGAAAATCGCAAATTAATTATTAATATTTCAACCTAAAATATTAAATAGGTACAATAGATTAATAAAATCTAAGACACTGCATAACTGGATCGCAAATTAAATTAAAATTCCTGTATTTTATACTTAATTCTTAAGCCAAGAAGTAATAAAAAAGCTGACATGTTATATAGTCGGAAAAGAACTGTTTTGAGACGTCCTGAGAATGATAATTTTAAATTCACATTAATACGCCCTATAGGGGTCCCTTATGTCATTTAGCCCAGTCAATAAAGGCCAAAAACACGCTGTTTCCGCAACTAAATAGGGGAAAGCTGGATTTTCCCCTGATGATAGACCATGATAAGGGGTACATTTTCTCAAAAGTCCCCACTCCTTCCCTTTGTGCTTCCCCCCTACCCCCTCCCTAAAGTCCAAAATTGACTTATTTTTCACTTTTTTTGGTTTATTTTTTGAAGAGAAGTGTTATTACCAAAAATATTACTCACATTATTCTGCTCAAAAAATATCCTTTGCTTGTTTAAAGTGAGACAAACCGTTTTCGAGATATTGTAGCTGGAAAGAGATAATATGTACATTTGTGAACCAAGACAACACTTCTCATTTTTATGAAATTTGGATGGTAGGTCATACTTAGCCTATTGTTGGTCCCATATAAGTTTCAGCCTTCTGCACCCATGATTTTATCTCGCACATGCGCACAAACATGCATTTATTTTGACCGATATCTTCAAAAGTACTCAACTGAATATTATGAAATTTAGGTGGTTTGTCGGAAGTAGCCCGCAGATAGCTCCATATTAATTTCAACCGTCTGCGCTCTTTATATTTTGATAAATTGATTCTTTAATTTATAATAAACAGACAAAAAATTGAAGAACAAGAAAAATTGAAGAACAGAAGTGTTGTTTTGAAGATATCTTGGTTCACAAATATACATTTTATCTCTTTCCAACTGCAATATCTCGAAAACGGTTTGTCTCACTTTAAACAAGCATAGGGTCTTTTTTGTGCAGAATTATGTGTGAGTAATATTTTTGGTAATAACACTTCTCTTCTAAAAATCAACCGTTTTGCGTAAAAAGTGAAAAATAAGTCAATTTTGGACTTTAGAGAGGGGGTAGGGGGGAAGCACAAAGGGGAGGAGTGGGGACTTTTGAGAAAATGTACCTCTTATCATGGTGTATCATCAGGGGAAAATCCAGCTTTCCCCTAATTAGTTGCGAATAAAATCCTTTATTGACTGGGCTAATTAGTAGGCGGACAATTTCAAAACAGGTATTAAAACGTTGAAAGGGCCCCCGGGTCAATAGTAAATAAGTATGACTACTAGTTATATTTTATTATGCTCTAATAGGGCCCCCATCGACATAGGTGCAAGAGGTATTAAATTGCTGAATGGGGGGCCCCCTGACTCAATGATTTATAAGTATGATTCCAAGTTAAATTATATTATGCTCTAATTGGGCCCCCATCGACATGAGTACTACATCAGATATTCTAATGCTAAATAGTGCCCACTGACTTAATAGGGCCCCATCAAAATGGGTACAAGAGGTATTAAAATGCTGAATGGGGTCCCCTGACTCAATAGCAATATATAAGTATGATTCCTATAATTAGATTTTACTATGCTCTAATGGGGCCCCCATCTACATAGGTACAAGAGGTATTAAAATGCAAAATAGTGCCCCTGACTCAATGGGGCCCCATCGACATGGGTGAAAGAGGTATTAAAAATCCCGTCAAGTACTTGCCAGAAAGTTACTAAAAGGGTTTCTTCGGTCATAAGAATTCATTATAATTATTATTATATATTTTTTTAAACAAAAACATCTAATGTTCACTTTTAAAAATCAAGATGTGCATATATTATTATTCTTTACTATCTTCGGTATGCGCTTATTGAATTCTTTTAGGGGTAAAATGGCCGCCAATTTGGAAACAAAATATATTTTTGTGAACCAAATTTCAATACCTTTCAAATGATACCCAACTTCGATTTTTCAAATCACAAAAATTTTGGGGCCCCCTAGTTACGCCCCCCTAAAAATTCTAAAATTTTACTTTTTTTAAATCAACTCCTGGAAATTTTATTGGACTACAGAGATTTATATTTATGTATTTTTGCCTTATTTTAGGACCTATTCTAATGGGGTAGTGCAGGGGGGGTAAATTTTGGGTTTGTTTGAATTTTTTGGGGGGTAAAATGGCCGCCATTTTGAAAATGCGATACATATTTGTAATCTACATTTCAATACCTTTGAAATGATACCCAACTTGAAAATTACAAAAAATGTAAAATATTGCGCGGTGATCGCAATTCATCGCAGATCGCAGAAATTCGGAGTGTTAAAGTTCGCAATAGGTTTTCTGTTTTTGGGCAAAAAAGTTTAACTTATATACCAAATTTCAAGTCAATAGCGTCATTAGGTTGGGAGATATAATACAAGATGCGACGGACGGACGGACGAACTACCAAAAGCATAAGGGTTTCTAGGACGACCTCGAAACCCTAAAAAGCTGAATGGGGCCCCCTGACTCAAGGGTATATACATATGAATCCAAGTTGGATCATTATGCTCTAATAAAGGGGCCCTATCGACATTGGTACAAAGACAGTAATTTCGTATTTTTTTCTATTTTTGAATTTGTGGGCCCTCTAACACCGGGGGCCCGCCCGCAATGCGGGCCCATGCGTGCCCATAGATAAGCCACTGCCAGTGGGTAGGGTAAATACCCAAAATGAGGGTATTTAAGATAAATATTGATGTAAAAAGTGTTTTGAGGTTCTGAGCATTTTCCATACTCTAACGGCTTTTATAAATGTCATTTAGAGAGTATTTTATGTGTTAATCTCACTTAATTCCTAAAAAATAGAAATAATACTTTTTTTATTTTTTTTTATTTATGAATAAGTAACAAATAATGAACTATAATTTATACCTCTTTTTGTTTTAGATTTCTCTCTTTGGCTCTTTCCTAAATGTAATGATATTGTCCATTGTTTTTTCCTTCTATTTCTATTAATTACTCTTTTTAGGGTTTTTGTAGATACTTCTCAAAACCCTTATGCCAAGGGTGATGTGTCTGTCCGTCCGTCACTCTTTGGTTCTTAGCGCCCGAACCATTATAGCTGAAAAGCTGAAATTTGAAACATTGGCGTAACTTCGGGGCCCAAACAAAGGAGAAATACACAAAAGTTAAAAATTAAATATGCGCATGCGCAATTCGAAAAAATGTGGTAAACTTGAAAACTTATATATATATATTTTTTTTTAATTTTCGAGTGGGGTATCAAATGAAAGCTGCTAAATAGTAGGTTACAAATATATGAATATNGAAAAAAGGAAAATTTTCTTTTACAAGTTTAAGTTAAAGTTTATAAGTTTGTGAAAAGATATTAAATATTGCTTCGTAAAAGATTATTTTTGAGTTGTTTATTAATAGTTTCGCGCTGGCTAGGTTCGGCCAGCGACATCAAGAAGATCATCACAACTGCCCTCTAGCGGCAATCCTTATTAGCTCACTTGTGCCACTCTTCCTGGTAAAAGTTTGTGTGCTTTGGAGTTCATTCATATAAATAACTCAAAATCAACCAATTTTTGAAATGTGAACCTTTTCCACGAAACCGACGATATATATATTTTTTTTAATTTTCGAGTGGGGTATTAAATGAAAGCTGCTGGATAGTAGGTTACAAATACATATAGTCAAGATTCCCCCCCCCCCCTCAACCACTATAGATCGGCTCGTGCTAAAATTTCGAAATAATTCATGCTAATACCTTATTGTGGGTGTGATGAAAATTCCGGGAGGGCATCCTAAATTTTTAAAAATTGCCAATTTTGGGCGTGAGAAAGTGAAGTGAGCCCACATTTTTTTTTTTAAATTTTGAGTTGGGTATCAAATGAAAGCTGCTGAAGAGTAGGACACAAATATATATATGCTTTTTTAAATGTTGCATTTCTTTTTGGTTAAATCAATCAAAATATACCAAAAAACCAAACCTCCCACCCCTAACCACTGTATAACAGCTGGTCCTAAAATTTCGAAATAATTATTTGTAATACCTTATGGTGAATCCATGCAAATTTCCCAAAAAATGTAATTTATTTTGTCTTTATAACTGATAAAAAAAAAACATTGTGACCCCTCGGGGGATCATACCCGGTACCCTTGAAATCTAAAACAGAAAATATCATAATTACATAACGATCATCTACAAAACACTATAAAGTACTTGGACGCAAGTACTTCCCTGTGATTTTCTTCTCTTTATTGGCTGCTTTTATATTTTCATCCCACCGTATATTTGCATTTTATTCATACGTATAATTGAGCTTGTATTGTTTTAGATCTGGCTAATAATCAGGCAACCAGAAGTGAACAGAAAGAACTACCGTCTGATCTGCAGATCCATGTCCACTCTGTAGACAAGAAACTGAATACTAATCAGTGTCCACACTGTCAGTTCAATACTAGCCGGAAGAGTAATCTAGAAAGACATATTGACTCAGTTCATAATAAAACTAGAGCATTTAAATGCCCTCACTGTGAGCATACAACCAGCCAGAAGTGTAGTCTGAACAGACATATTGACTCAGTACATAATAAAACTAGAGTATTTCAATGCCCTCACTGTGAGCATGCAACCAGCCAGAAGAGTCATCTAAAAAAACATATTGACTCATTACATATTAAAGCTAGAGCATTTCAATGCCCTCACTGTGATCATGCAACCAGCCAGAAGAGTAGTCNAGTTGGGTATCAAATGAAAGCTGCTGAAGAGTAGGACACAAATATATACATGCTTTTTTAAATTTTGCATTTCTTTTTGGTTAAATCAATTAAAATATACCCAAAATACATTCCCCCCACCCCTAACCACTGTATAACGGCTGGTCCTAAAATTTCGAAATAATTCTTTGTAATACCTTATGGTGGGGCCATGCAAATTTCCCAAAAAATGTAATTTATCTTGTCTTTATAACTGATAAAAAAAAACAAAAAAACATTGTGACCCCCCAGGGGATCATACCCGGTACCCTTGAAATCTAAAACAGAAAATATCATAATTACATAACCATCATCTACAAAACACTATAAAGTACTTGGACACAAGTACTTCCCTGTGATTTTCTTCTCTTTATTGGCTGCTTTTATATTTCCATCCCACCGTATATTTGCATTTTATTCATACATATAATTGAGCTTGTATTGTTTTAGATCTGGCTAATAATCAGGCAACCGTAAGTGAACAGAAAGAACTACCGTCTGATCTACAGATCCATGTCCACTCTGTAGACAAGAAACTGAATGCTAATCAGTGTCCACACTGTCAGTTCAATACTAGCCGGAAGAGTAATCTAGAAAGACATATTGACTCAGTACATAATAAAACTAGGGCATTTCAATGCCCTCACTGTGAGCATACAGCCAGCCAGAAGTGTAGTCTGAAAAGACATATTGACTCAGTACATATTAAAACTAGAGCATTTCAATGCCCTCACTGTGATCATGCAACCAGCCAGAAGAGTAGTCTGAACAGACATATTGACTCAGTACATATTAATACTAGAGCATTTCAATGCCCTCACTGTGAGCATGCAGCCAGCCGGAATAGTGATATGAACAGACATATTCTNTAGGTTGGGAGATATAATACAAGATGCGACGGACGGACGGACGAACTACCAAAAGCATAAGGGTTTCTAGGACGACCTCGAAACCCTAAAAAGCTGAATGGGGCCCCCTGACTCAAGGGTATATACATATGAATCCAAGTTGGATCATTATGCTCTAATAAAGGGGCCCTATCGACATTGGTACAAAGACAGTAATTTCGTATTTTTTTCTATTTTTGAATTTGTGGGCCCTCTAACACCGGGGGCCCGCCCGCAATGCGGGCCCATGCGTGCCCATAGATAAGCCACTGCCAGTGGGTAGGGTAAATACCCAAAATGAGGGTATTTAAGATAAATATTGATGTAAAAAGTGTTTTGAGGTTCTGAGCATTTTCCATACTCTAACGGCTTTTATAAATGTCATTTAGAGANTGATCATGCAACCAGCCAGAAGAGTAGTCTGAACAGACATATTGACTCAGTACATATTAATACTAGAGCATTTCAATGCCCTCACTGTGAGCATGCAACCAGCCAGAAATGTCATCTGAAAACACATATTGACTCAGTACATAATAAAACTAGAACATTTCAATGCCCTCACTGTGAGCATGCAGCCAGCCGGAATAGTGATCTAAACAGACATATTCTCTCAGTACATTATAAAACTAGAGCATTTCCATGCCCTCACTGTGAGCATACAACCAGCGAGAAGGGTAATCTAGAAAGACATATTGAATCAGTACATAATAAAACTAGAGCATTTCAATGCGCACACTGTGACTATACAACCAGCCAGAAGAATCATCTGAAAATACATATTGACTCAGTACATAATAATACTAGAGCATATCAATGCCCTCACTGTAAGCATACAACCAGCCAGAAGAGTAATCTAAAAAGACATATTAACTTTGTACATAATAAAACTAGAGTATTTCAATGCCCTCACTGTGAGCATGCAACCAGCCAGAAGAGTAGTCTGAACAGACATATTGACTCAGTACATATTAAAACTAGACCATTTCAATGCCCTCACTGTGAGCATGCAACCAGCCAGAAGTGTCATCTGAAAACACATATTGATTTAGTTCATAATAAAACTAGAGCATTTCAATGCCCTCACTGTGAGCATACAACCAGCCAGAAGAGTAGTCTGAAAAGACATATTGACTCAGTACATATTAAAACTAGAGCATTTCAATGCCCTCACTGTGATCATGCAACCAGCCAGAAGAGTAGTCTGAACAGACATATTGACTCAGTACATATTAAAACTAGACCATTTCAATGCCCTCACTGTGAGCATGCAACCAGCCAGAAGTGTCATCTGAAAACACATATTGATTTAGTTCATAATAAAACTAGAGCATTTCAATGCCCTCACTGTGAGCATGCAGCCAGCCGGAATAGTCATCTCAACAGACATATTCAGTCAGTACATTATAAAACTAGAGCATTTCCATGCCCCCACTGTGAGCATACAACCAGCGAGAAGAGTAATCTTGAAAGACATATTGAATCAGTACATAATAAAACTAGAGCATTTCAATGCGCTCACTGTGACTATACAACCAGCCAGAAGAGTCATCTGAAAATACATATTGACTCAGTACATAATAAAACTAGAGCATATCAATGCCCTCACTGTGAGCATACAACCAGCCAGAGGAGTAATCTAAAAAGACATATTAACTCAGTACATAATTAATAAAACTAGAGCATTTTAAAATGCAAATTGTTTAAAGTTAATTGGCGCAGTCGGTAGGACAGATTGGATTATGTAACAGTTATTCCTGCAACCAAATATCTGTTGTTTTCTAATGATTCAGTCAAACCCTTTAATTATGTGTGTATGAAACATAAAGTATACCTCTGTTCAGATAAAATGTTATCCACACACGACCTTAAATGTGAAAAAGACATCATCCTTCAGAGAGAAAGCATAAATTGTAACTACATTAAGGTACAGATAACTGACAACCACGTTGAATATATACCACATATCAACCAGTAACTTGCAATATTTTTATCTCTAGAGGATATTCAATTCCAGACGCCCAGCGCCACGGAAACTACAAAGCGTTTACCTCATCCCACAAGGAAATGGTTCCATTATCTACAAGAATAGAGAACTCGTCTATCAATCGTCATCACATGGTAAACCAGTGATACTAAGTCATGTCAATTTAGACTTACAGCATGACCATCAATTCAATTTTTCAGTTGACCTTAAATCACTGAATTTTGAAACCACGAATTTATCCCCCATGTATCCAATACTTAAAGAGTCCACCCATTTCTATTCATTAAATTTTTGGACTCGTTCATTGTTTGTTATAATTATTACTGCAAGTATTTTGTCAGTCATTATTCTTCGCTGGAAAAACTTCAGAACTATTCCAACCCCCAGGATCAGGACTTCTCAAAAACATCCAACCATCGCCCTACCAGGAGAGGCTTCAATTTAAGGATGGAGGAGTTAACAAAGGACAATTTACGGATTCAGCACCGCAGACCGTCAGCACTTTGTACTGTACTTAAGTATGTAGAATGCCGCCGGCCAGCCAGTCTAGATCTCGACTCTGACTTTATTAGTTGTATTGTTGTATTATAATTATTGTGTATCATTTGAAATTCTTAATCGTGTAACTCTTAAATTGTGTTCTTAAAATAAATAATTGTTTTTAAAAACTTAAATTAAAATTGTTAAAAGTTAACTTATATACTACGGTAGCGCGTTTTTTATAAAGTCCCTGTACGAAGGTGACAATTAATACGGTGACTTCTTAGAGTCCCTCGATATAAAATTTATTTTATATCTGAATTTTACGTTCGGATAGCTCATCAATTAAAATAAAAAAAAAACTTAAATAATAATAAGGACAAGGAATAAAATAAAAGTTAACCAGCTAGTGGTTACAAATAAAAAATATCAAAAAAATTAACTTGAATAAATAATTTTTTTTTTATTTTCTCATTAAATTCATTACACACAAAATTGTGAACTTAATGCGGGTGCGGTAGAACATTAAGCAAGTTCTTTAATTTATCAACTTTAACAAAATTATTCATTTATATTCAAACATTGTACACATTGTAGCATCTCTAAATGTACACTAATTATCTGCTACATAATTAATAAAAAAAAAAAACATAAAAAGAAATGTTGGTTCAAGTAAGAAATTAACTAATTAATTAATGTATATTTTAAATTGATATAGAAATTNGACAAACCTTACTCCCATATAACACTACATCAATTGCTCAAGGATAAAATATATTTTATATTATCTTCTCTTTTCATAAAATAGCTAAATTTGTTTGAATAAAATATATGTAGTGTAATGAGACACTACAATACATATATCTAAATCAGCCGAATAGTGTAAGCTTCACGCGTCTCACAGACTTCTTTGGACTTAAGGGGCCTCAAAAAAAGTAAATCCATTCAAAATATCAACATGGAAGTTTTACGCCTTTGGTAGATATAATGTAATTGTAATATGCTACATACTACGCACATGAGCAAGTAAACATAGCAGGGATAAAGGGAGATAACTTAGAGTTAAGGTAATTAGAAACAGGTTACATAATATTACAACGTTTGGATTTTAATTGCGACAAATTGCAGAATTACCTTCTAAGTACGGAAAGTGAGATTTTCTAATCAGTTTTGTGTATCTAATGAGATATAATGGTAGAAATAAAACATGAATAAATATTTTATTTTCGCTTGTTTGGCGTAAGTAATAACAAATATCAATCCTTCTGAGTTGGTATCAGGGCAGTTAGGCCCCCCCGCAAAACATCTTTTGGGGCTCCTTGCCAAACAAAATTGATGAGTAAAAAAGAAAAAAAACCGCTTGCGTTTAGAACGGGGGCCTCCTCAAGGTTAATTTGGGGGCCTGTAAAGTCCTAAGAGAACACAAACACTTTCACTTTAGTCACAATACTTTATTTACATGTCGCATACAACATATTAGTGGTAACAAGAAAAGAAAACTACTTATTTCAACAAACCAGCTTCCGTCGAACGTATTCGTTAGAATACATACTAATACTGCTAATGCTTACTGCAGTACATGTCTTATTGTAAGTCATGGGCGTCGTCTGCAGTTAATTATTGAGGGGGGGCATTTACAGGGGGTGTCCGGGGGTCCCCCTTCCCCGGAAAATTTTGGAAATATGGCCTCTCAAAACAGTGCTTTTATGCTTTTCTGAGGTGAAATTGAATATTTNCAAGAAACTTGTGGCAGGTTACCAAAACCTGATTCAAAATTAACCAGATGTTAAGGCTTTTATAAAATTCCCTTGTTTATTTTTATTTTATATAGATATTTTCTTTGAATCTTATTATTTTGTTTTAGAAGGTCAAAGTTTATTTATGTTTCTTCTTAAGTTCTTGCGTCTCTGATGAGCAGGTGTTTCTTTAAAACCCATCAAAGATCATTCCTTGTTTTCTTTCTCTCACTCTCTCAATCTAAATAAACATTTAACCTTCTCTTTTCCCTTCCTTATCTTGAACCAAGCAGCAGCTAACAACGAATAGTTCAGAACAGCCTGCAGTGTCAACTTGGATCTCCTCTAGACCTAGACCATAGAAACTGTGACACTGGACCTTTCACCATACCTTTTATACATAGAACCAGAATNATATAGATATTTTCTTTGAATCTTATTATTTTGTTTTGGAAGGTCAAAGTTTATTTATGTTTCTTCTTAAGTTCTTGCGTCTCTGATAAACAGGTGTTTCTTTAAAACCCATCAAAGATCATTCCTTGTCTTCTTTCTCTCACTCTCTCAATCTAAATAAACATTTATCCTTCTCTTTTCCCTTCCTTATTTCAAGCAGCAGCTAACAACGAATAGTTCAGAACAACCTGCAGTGTCAACTTGGATCTCCTCTAGACCTAGACCATAGAAACTGTGACACTGGACCTTTCACCATACCTTTTATACTCAACAAGAATCAAGTTAACCAACTTACTTCCTATTTTAAACAAAGTTAAAAACCATTAGTGTGTGGTTTTTTTTTCTATTATCAACTCAGTGATTAACTTTTAACTTTTGGAATCTTGCTGCCTACTCAACTCATCCATTTATCAAGGTTGGATTTTTCTGATTCGTTTAACTCCATCTATCATCGCAGAACTTCCGCATCAACATTCACAGTTTCCTACCTTTTCCATCTATGTTTTATCACTTTATAATATATGATAAGGTTAAAAAAGCTTTTAATAGAATAAAAAGAGGAAAAAACTATAAAATGCATACAGAACACAAGTAAACAATGGTTTGTAATGAGCGAGATAGGATAACCTGACGAAAAATTTGTGGAGGGCGCATGACTCCTGGGTTAAGGGCCCATAAAAATGTGTCGCCAAGAACTTGGGAAAAATCTACATGTGCGCTCGCACATGTAGATATGTATTGCACAAATTTGTCCTACATGTAGGACAAATTTTTTTCCGACTGTTATCAATCGTTTGTCAACTATACGTCGCGTCAGAGAGGTTACGTAAAGGTGACAAAGGTTGCTGTGACGTCATGCGCCCTGAACTATTGGTGGTCAGGTTATCCTGCTTCTGGCTCATAATATACCATTGTTTACTAGTGTTCTGTATGCATTTCATAGTTTTTTCCTCTTTTTATTCTATTATA
>KZ654819.1:10384-28254 GCA_001010745.2 Gerris buenoi
GGGGGGGGGGGGGGGGGGGGTTAGAAGTTGGTATTTTTTCATTTGTAACAGAATTGGCTTTGAACAAATATGTGGAGAGGTTTTCTGAGAGAGAATAAATGCCACATGATTTTCACTTTTATTAAACTCAGTCACTTAATTCATTTTGATAGATTTTTCCTTCTTTTCATTTTATACATTTTGTTTCTTTTTTTTAGATTTCCATGAATTTTAGACATGGTTAGTTGCTTTTTTTTCTTCTTTTTTTCAATTAAATCAAACGTGTTTTTTTATCCAATAGAAATTAAAATTGCATGCAGACAAATATCAAGGGAATATATACGGTTATAAAGCTATAAACTATTTGGAGAAAAAAAATCTAATTAAAGTGTATTAACTAGTTTTAAATTATTATTTCATTCAGTTGTAACAAGCTAGATGATTTTTTTTTTTTGAAAAAAAAAAATGATTTTGGTCCTTCGAGCCGGATTAGTTCTTGTACTTTGGTCCTTTGGGACGGATTTTTAATTTATATTTTCCTTTAAAAATAAATTAATAATAAATATTTAAATACAATATTTTAAATACAATAATAATAAAACTATTAAACAGTTGTTTTATTTATTTTCTGTTTTCCTTAAAATTAACATTTGTGTTATAGTTCGCATTTATTTGTGTGTTCAATACAAAACACTGTATGTATAGAATAAAGTTATAATAATCAAGATGAAGTGAACCAAGAATTTGTATTATAATTTGCAACAATCTATCACTGTCAGGAAGGACAGACTAAGTTATTTTTGAGTAATCTTTTGGTTTTGCGTTGTTTTCCTCTCTATATATATATTTTTTACTGTAAATAAAGAAATAAATAAAGACGTTGTGCAGAAGTCCATTTATTTCTTTCTTTTCAAGCTTCCCCTTCTTTAAGTCTGAGATAACATAATTGTTCGTAGGCTCTGCGGGAATTTTTTCCTTTTCTTTTTTGTTCATCTTTCCGGTTTTTTTTTTTTGTAATTTGTTACCCTGTTTTTTTTTTTGTTTTTAGTGGTTTTCGGTTTTCTTCTTCTTGGCCGAATCTTCTCCCAAGATATCATCTTTCCCACCCAAAAAAGACGATGCTTTTTAGACTTCTTCTTCTTTTAGGCTCACTTGTTCCATAAAACAAACTCTCTAACCTACAATAACAAACTCTTTAAAACAACTAATTAAAGCGGGAAATAAGAAATGGCTTAAACTTCAGTGAAAGCAGGTGCTGCTGGAAGTAGGTAGTGGAAGAGAGGTAAACTAATTTGTCAGTTTCTCCATTGTAAAAAAGTTGTTTAGTTCACTAATGATGGACGCCGAACAACGTGTTCAAGTCATAAATACTGTCTTCAAATTTATTTTAAATGAGATTTTAGAAAAAATAAAATATGAATTCGTAAATAATATAAAATGTTGTCCAATAAAACATTTTTAAATAATATAAAAACAATGATCTACTAATCCAATTTATAAGCGAGGCTCCACCAAACTTGTGCATTTAACTATATTGCGCATGTCCAATGATTAGCCACGCCCACCTACTAAACAGAAAAATAGAAAAAAATTATATTCTACTGGTTTAGTTGCACGCTAAATTTTAACTTTCAACTTATTACTAAATTCACTGTTTACATGCATTAAGTCACTTAAAATTTAGTTAATCACTTAACAATTTAATACATGTGTATCAGCCTTAAGAAGGGGTAGAGAAAGCATTGTGAATAAATTATGTGGCTCAAATATTGGAGACAGCAGGTGGCGCTAGAAGTGGTTAGTGAGAAAAAAGTGAACTAATTTGACATTTTATTCAATGTAAATAAAGAGCTTTGAAGGTGTTGAGGGAGCCTAGTAAATAAACAAGGGGACTAAATGCGTTAGCGCCAGCATGTGATATGCTATAGCCCCATTTCACGGATACTTGCGGTCAAAGAGGCAACTATCGCATTAACTATCACCGTGTACACTACATGGTAGATTCTGTCACAATAGAACTATCAGCCATCACACTCTCTCGTCTGACGAGATAGTTGAATGTTCTATCATAACAGTCAGAGTACTCACGCGGCAGATTTAAGAACTACCATGCTAGATACTTGATTCTGATTGCTTGATTTTCTATCACCGTTTAAACGGGGCTTATAAGCGAGTAGTGAGAAAGAAAGTGAACAAATTAAACAGTTCATTGGATGTAATAGTACATTACGCATCGAGTGTGGAAAGTAGCATTTTGCATGCGAGGGTAGTAAAACCACACGAGCAATGCAAAATGCCGTTTTCGCACGAGTTGCGTACCGTACTTTATAGATTTTTATAATAAAATAAATACAGAAAAAAATAATAAACTTCCTGTATGTAAGTTCGTATTTCTCTTTTGATAAAGATGACATCAATTCGTTAGTTGTATTTTGTGCCGAATTAATTATTTCGGAAGGCGTATTATTCTCCTTATATTTGTCATAATCACTTAAATCCCTCATTGATTTTAACAAAAAACTCGATACAAACAGTTACTTTTATTAAATAAACATCAAATTAAAATTAGTTATGTTAAATGTAAACAAACTCGCTAATCGTGCGTAAAGTTGAAGAATTCTTATTCTTCACGGCGCTACAGGCGTAAATTTAAAGAATTCTTCAAAACTATGAGTCACGCATGCGCAATTAATACAGGTGTGTAAAGAATCACTTTCTACGAATCTAAACAGAGATACAATGTTTATATTACGTATCAATCGTAGATAAATACATTTAAAGCCTAGAAGTAGCGTATTGTTTCAAAAACGTAGCTCAAACATTGGTAAGACAGATGGAAGTGCTGGAAGTGCCTAGTGAGATAAAAGTGAACTAATTATAATATTATATCAATGACATAATAATTCCCCAACATGGTTAAACTAAGATATTCTCGCAACGTAAGGTGAATAAGATTAACATTATGTCTACGAGAAACAGGTACATAAAACTTCAAGGAAATCATCATCTAACAACACCTGTTAATAATAACCTGCTTCTGATGAGTTCGCCCTCAGGGGGGGCACAGTTATCTTCTATCTTATTTAGTACAGATTTGAATAAAACTACAATAAAAATTTAAATAATGGCGTATAAAAGGCAACATTTTTCCCCTTTTTTTTCTTGGAAAGTTTTAAAATAAAATTGTTTTATATATATAGTATATATATANTAATTCATTGAGTGCAATTACATCTAATTATTTTTTTAATATGGTAGGTCTCTATTTGAAAGCAAGCAAAACTTTTTATGAAGACTAACTTTTTGTCGAAAAATTAAAAAGAAACCCTCTTTACTCTTGAAGCAATTGTAGAAAATTGTGAATTTTGAATACAGTTTACATAGTATGCATTTTTTAATATGATAAATCTTCATTTGAAAACAAGCAGAACTTTTTATTAGGAGTGACTTTTTCTCGAAAAATGAAATTTTTTGTTATTTACACCTATTGGCAATCCCATCCGGGGACACACTGTACATGCATTTCGGTCATACACGGCTATATTATGTTTACTCAATCAGGCAAATTATAATTACTATTTACAAAGGGAGACAGACAGAGAAAAATAGACTTCAGCGCCGGGACTTGAACCACGGACCTCCCCCTCATTTCCAGTGTGCGGGAGCTCCAACCAATTAAGCTACACTGAAGAATAATTTCCTCGGATGATATCGATATCTAATCCCGAATTAAGCTCTCAAAGTTTTCTACAAGACTTAGAAGTCAACAAACGGCAATAGAACTAGACCGAAAAATACGTTTGAAATTATAAAGTAGTCACTTAGTACAATCAATTACTAAAAACTTATAAAATTGAATTTCTAAAAAAATAAAGCTTTACAATAATTTATTATATGCTAAATAAATTTTACTTAATGCACACATTTTAGCCATATTGATTTAAAAATGTCAAGAATGGAAATTCTGCAATAACAGTAACTAATTCTTTAATCTACGATTGATGCGAAATATTAACATTATAGCTCTGTTTAGATGCATAGAAAGTGATTCTTTTCAAAGCCCTGTATTCATTGAGCATGCGTGTTCATAATTCTTCTTTTTTTCCGCCTTAGTCTGAAAAAAAGAGGAATTCTTCACCTTAATGCACGATTAGCGACATTGTTTACATTTCACAAAACTAATTTTCTGGTTTGTTTAATTAAAGTAACTGTTTATATCAAGTTTTTAGTGAAAAAAAATGAGTGATTTAAGTGATTATGACGAAAATGAGAAGAATAATACTCCTTCCGAAATAATTAATTAGCACAAAATACAACTAATGAATTGATGTTATCTTTATCAAAAGAGAAATACGAACTTACATATAGGAAGTTTATTATTTTTTTCTGTATTTATTATTAAAATCTAACAATCGTAGATAAAGTACGGTATACGCAACTCGTGCGAAAACGGCATTTTGCTTTACTCGTGTGGTTTTACTACCCTCGGTGTCGCTCGGGTGCAAACCCCTCACTCGCATGCAAAATGCTACTTTCCGCACTCGACGCCTGATGTACTTTTCTTGTGTTTCAAAACCTTCAAAACGATGTATGTTGGAGCAAGGGCGTTGCAAATAGCACTGCTTGCTTTCCCCAACTGTAAAGAGAAGAAAGGTAGGATCTTAATTAAAAAACCTTTAATTTTCAAAATTAGATGTGTATTTTAGCTGCCGCCAAGAGCAGCTGGAAACAGTATATTGTTGTATTTACAGTTATTGGTGAGAAAGAAGAATGTCCAGAAGGAAGAATCCGGTAGGTCGACCAAAGATTCCAGAAAGTAGACCAACGAAAGAAGAATAAATGGTAGAGTCTGAAGATTCCAGAAAGAAACATCCACAAGGCAGATTAAAGAGTTGAGTCTGGTCCAGGTTGAAGGAAAAGCCAAGAGCTGCCTGTTCTTAGCATGAAAACAGGCCTTAGAGTACTCTGGCTACGGCTACAGTGCCCTTGCAGGTCAAACACAGACTGGCTGCTAGGCTAGGAGCTGCTAGCCTTGTTTATACTGGCAGAGGTCAGAGTACAAAACTCAGAACTCAGCTGAAACCACTGAATCCGAACCTCTCAGACGACAACAAAACAATACACATCAAAATAAACAATTGCTATGACTCTTTTATAATAGATAAGAAATTATAAATAACTCATACATAAAAACAAATAAAATTAAAAATAAAGCTTAATCCTTAACAATGTATAACATCATGTCATGCTGACTAAAGACTGTTTGTTGAGTAAAGTAGTGAATTACCGTTTTATAAGTTAAAACAAATTTTCAATAAGTCTACCGTCTATTCCAGGGCTTATAGTAATATTACAAATATAATATATCTTACTTATTAATACAATACTTCATATAAATTATAATAATCTTACATAAGTAATTGTAACATTACAAAAAAAAGTAAATAAGCACTTAAATGAGAGTAATTAGATTATTAGTAATACATAATTGCATTACATAACTTAGTATCCATTAGATAACATGTAATCACCTTATCAGTTTGATTAGATAACTCATAATAATTTGACAATTTTCTCTTAAAGATTTTTTTTTTTTATTCGTATTTTACTAAGTTTTTATTACCTTGCTTTCTTGTTTGTTTGTCCGGTACAAATCTTGCAATTGATTTTTAACTAACTTCCCGAGTAGCTAGACATTTGAAACTTTTAGAATAGCTCAGAACACAATGACAATGCATTATTTTAATACTTTTATTCATCTTTCAGCAAAATGTATTTCGTTTTCAGCAAATTGTACTGTATATACATAGTTAGTTTGGAAAAAAATCCGCAAGTTATTTTATTTGATTTGGCATGTCCTATATTTACAATCATCATTTTGACAGGTTTCAAATTTATGAATTATGACAGAAAATTTAAAAACGTAATATATAAAATGTTCTTTATAATAAAATTATAAAATAATTGCAATATAACAATTATTTTATAATAAGGAAATAGATAAGTTTTAGTGAGAGGTTGTTTAATTTACCATAAAGTAAAGATGTAAATGTTTTTTAATGTGGTTAACTCAAATATTTTGTTTATTTAAATTTCTAACTCAAGAGGGATATTAACAAATGAAAGCTCCTGAAGAGTTGGGTAATTCTGTTTTATCAATCAATCTGTTTATCAAATCTGTTTTAAACCATTCATCTCTTAATATGTTAGAAGTTAGTCAGTTCAGGAGTTTTTAATATATTCCTTGCATTGTTTATTATTTTGATCACTTTTTATTTCTTAATTATTAATTATTTATCATTAATATTATATATTTATTCGTTGGATTTTGTTATTAATTGTTAAATTATTTGATACTTGTTAATTAGTTAATCTATTTATTATATACATAAAATGTATATTGTATTTTGTTGTTGTATTGTTATAATGCCTATCACGTTGTGTGTATAATCAAAAATACACACCACGTGAATACAAATGTTCGTATACAATACACTGTAGAGGACAAAATAAATACATAAATAAAATGAGGTGGAGTTCGAAAACTATAGAAAATACATTACAATATGATATGGGTCTGTAGTTTTTAACAACAGAGGGATGTCCTGATTTATATACCGGGACTTCTGGAGGGAAGGAACAGTAGAAGAACCAAGACAACAATTAAAAGTATAAGAACCAAGACAACAATTAAAATTAGAAGAACCAAGACAACAATTAAAAGTACAAGAACCAAGACAACAATTAAAAGTAGAAGAACCAAGACAACAATCAAAAGTAGAAGAAACAAGACAACAATTAAAAGTAGAAGAACCAAGACATCAATTAAAAGTAGAAGAACCAAGACAACAACTAAAAGAGAAGAACCAAGACAACAACTAAAAGAGAAGAACCAAGACAAAAATAAAATGAGAAGAACCAAGACAACAATTAAAAGTAGAAGAACCAAGACAACAATCAAAAGTAGAAGAACCAAGACATCAATTAAAAGTATAAGAACCAAGACAACAATTAAAAGTAGAAGAACCAAGACAACAATCAAAAGTAGAAGAACCAAGACAACAATTAAAAGTAGAAGAACCAAGACATCAATTAAAAGTAGAAGAACCAAGACAACAATTAAAAGTAGAAGAAACAAGACATCAATTAAAAGTAGAAGAACCAAGACAACAATTAAAAGTAGAAGAACCAAGACAACAATTAAACGTAGAAGTGGGAACTGGGGCAAATATGGATTTGATCTTTTTTTTCTAAAAAACTTGGAATATTGTCACAATCACTAGGATATGACATTGGTATAGATTCAAGGACAGCTGAGGATGTAATGACAGGAATATCGATACACAGAGGACTTTGATCTGTGGAGAGAGAAGATGGGGGATAATGGTCCAGTATCAGGTTTGGAAGGAACTGAACAAATAATCGGCGAATGGGGAATGGGGAATGACGAAGTCGAAATGTTGTGTAAAGTCCTTAGACACAGCAGGAAGGATAGGATGATTCCTCATCGGCGGTTGTAAGGCTGAAGGAAGTTCGGTGGTTAGACGCTTGCATCGTCTCTGATTCTTTCCAAAACAGGATTTGTATTATTTCTGAGGGATTGTTCGAGTTCATGTCTATGTTTGTGGGGATAAAATCTGCAGTCAAAAGTAAAAAAACAAAAGGCGTTAAGTCAAAAAATGTCAAATTTGTTTTATCTACGACTTGCATTGTAAGTGGACTTTACATTGCTAATCCTTGGGAGTAAAAAAACAATCATACCAACTTAAAAGGTATTTTTTTAGGTAAATTTTAAGTATTATGTTGGTAGTAATGTTTTTTTAGCTGTTTGTTTACTAATTTTCGGGAAGGTTTCTTTAGGTTATCATACAAAGTCTTTAAATTAAAAAAAAAAAAACTAAACGTAATTAAATTAAAAACGTATATTTCGTACAAAAATTGTTATTTTAATAAATCATGTAACTAAATATCAGTTTAAGGTGTTTAAATTACGTGAATTTGTAGGTAAAACTTTTATACCTACAAACTTAATAGCTATAACCCATGGAACACTAGTCGTAGATAAAATTTAATAAGCATCATGGATCGAAGTATTTCTGCTCTCGGGATTATCTTCCTCGGCAAACCTCGAGAGCTAATACTACAGTTAACTCCCTCGGAAAGCCCCAGGAGCTAACTCATTTATCTTTTCTCCTCATGAAGTTTTCTCCTTTGGCGGGCCTCAGGAGGAAACCTAACCTCGAGCAGGAAAACATACTTATCTCCCTTGTTGCGAAAATAACTATTATTTAGGGTTGGGATATCGAAAGAAAATATCGATATTTCCGATATATCGACATCGAGTGAATGAATATCGATATCAGTTGATATATCGGAAGAAATTATCGATATTTCCGATATATCGAAAACCTAACGACTACCCCAGTTTTCCTAGGTGATGAGCAAAAAAAAAAGCCCTCCGGGGAGCTTTTTTCATGTTTTTGAGGGCTGTACCAGACCTAAAACAGGTCTATTCGATGTTTTCTACAAATATCGATATTGCCGAGATATCGAAAGATCAATATCGATATAAAATATCGATATTTTTGGGTCCGATATATCGATATTTTAAGTCCCAACCCTACTATTATTCACTTTTTGAAATCAGCGAAAAATTATCTACAGAGTGGTATAAATGAGGTAATTCTAGCCAGTTTTGTTAATGAAATATCGAGCTTAGTACATAAGGATAGGCGCATACTAGTGTGTGCCCCGGTGCAAAAGATTGACGCCGGCGACAAAAATGTTGCCTTCCCACAATCTTTGGCACCGGGAGACCGCCTCCGCAGACAGCCCGCAGAATGTTTTGCTCCCTGTATGCGCCTAGCCTTAGGGTTAAGTTTGTAAAAAGTATTTAGAGCCAAGTATAAAGGGTTTAGGTTAATGTAACGCCTTTGTACATTCTCTGATGAGATATCTGATTTTAGTATAATGAGCATAAGTTTTTGGGAGCAATGTAGGTAGGTCATTCAACATCATCATGCAATTGAAATACAATCAAAGTAGGGTGGTTGGTTATTAAAATATACTTAACCCTAATATAGATTTTAGAGAGAATTGTTCAAATTTGTTTTTGCTCTCCTGAAACGTTGCATTTTTGGACCAAACGCCTTTTTTGTTTGACAGAAATTTTAAATGATGTTTGGATAAGCGTTGGCATATCCCGTGTAGATTAAGATATATTATAATAAATGTCTTGACTCGAATATAAATTTTTTATATTTTGACGGATTTACACGTTTTGAGGGCCCTTTAGTACTAAAAAGTAGTTTTTAAAAAAGAGGTCAGTCTGTTTGTCGTCAAGTCTAAAAATGTTTAGAAACTTATGCCCCGAATCGAAATCTAGAATTTAATTTTAATTATATTAACTCAAAATTTA
Source organism: Gerris buenoi (assembly GCA_001010745.2). NCBI lineage: Eukaryota > Metazoa > Arthropoda > Insecta > Hemiptera > Gerridae > Gerris > Gerris buenoi. The sequence continues at coordinate 19,782 of KZ654819.1, forward strand.
GTGCCCTTAACAAAAAAATTGTTTCTCGAAAACAGTTCCGTCGATTTTTATTCACCAATTCTAAAATGTAGGTAATTTAAATTTGAATCTAATCAGGTATGCCGTTTTCCCGCGAAAAATCTATTTCCTGAGAAATTGCTTTAAACGTGCACAGTAAGGGAAAATAAGAACAGGTTTTCTATGGTAAATTATAATCCAACTTAAACTCCAAACAACTAGCAGATACGAAACACTGGACTTAGTTAAGTATGTAGCTAATTAATCTTCATTAGCTACTTCTTAATTTCTGTAAATAGTATAATATGATAATATTATAAGGTACGCAAGATGATAACGTTTTGATAACGGTATGATAAGAGGTGAGATATTTCAAGTTTAAAAGAAGACGGATGAAGGGAATTTGAATGTTGAGCACGAGACGAGAGTAAGATCAAGACACACTTAAGATTGATTAAATTAACATTAAGTTAAACTATTATAAAGTCCCGTTTAATTATAATCCTTGATTTTAATCGTATCAGGATGATTGAAAGCTTTTAGCCCAACATAGATTAAACTAAGATTACAATATTCGACTAAACATGAGAAGCAAAATATAAACAGTAACAAAAAGCAACTAAGATAAAATAAGCATGTAGAAGATTATTTTTTGGTCCTTTGAGCCGGATATTTAAAAAATGTTAATACTTCTACAAGATGTAGAAATTTATTTTAATTTTTTGATAGATTTGATTTTTTTTTTAAATTAGATAATTATTAAATTATGTAGAAGATAATAATTAATGCAGTAGTGTATTACTCTTTTATTTACCCCACATGGGTATTTATAAAGCTTAATAATTGTTCTCATAGAACAACCAAAATGATCTTCAACTAAATTTTGGCACATCCATGGCAATTTCTTCAGCAAAATACATTATTTGTATCTAAAACTTATCTATTTTTTGTCATTGTATGCAAAAATTCTTTAAAAAAAAAAAACTTTCCTCAACAGATTGATTTTATAAACTCATAAAAAAGACAGGTTTTTCTCTTTGAGACTTTTTTTTTAAAGAATTTTTACTTATCATGACGAAAAATAGATACATTTTATTGACAAAGGCAGTACTTTGGTGAACTAATTACCACAAATATGCCAAAATTTGGTAATGGTAAGATATACTTTTGGATGTTCTATAAGAACAATCGTTAAGCTTAATCGGTCCAAGTAGGGTTGAAATATCGTGAATGAGAATTATAACTCAATGAATGAAATTCAAAATAATGTAATTAAGAAATTATTAATAAATAATAACTAACACTCACTTTCTTAAAATGTCGAGATTAAAATTGACATACCTGAAAAAAAAAAAAAGAAAAGAATAATTAATTTGTGAACTACAAGAGATAAAACACCAACAAAAAAAATTATCTTAAAATTACAAGAGATTAACAAAACAAAAGAAGAATTCATCTTAAAATTACAAGAGATTACCAAAACAAAAGAAGAATTCATCTTAAAATTACTAGAGATTATCGAAACAGAAGAAGAATTAAGATTACTTTTAAATGCAGATAGTTCTCGGCATTAGACTGAACTTGGGTTATTTTTCTCTTCGGAGCAAATAGTTTCTGTGAACAATTTAAGTTCTCAACATCTTAATGTTTTTTGACCCTTTTATCATTTTATTTATACTCAAAATAAACACCTAATAAACCATTAAAAGTCTGAGTTAAATGACATTATTTTCTCTTTTTTTCTTATTATGTATTTCCTTCTTCGATTTTTTTAAAAAAAATAATATTATAAATGGAAGGAGAATAAAATTAAGAATAAAATTAATATGTGGGACACTGAACTCTTAATATTATATACAGGTTTTTCTCTTTGAGACTTTTTTTAAAGAATTTTTACTTATCATGACGAAAAATAGATACATTTTATTGACAAAGGCAGTACTTTGGTGAACTAATTACCACAAATATGCCAAAATTTGGTAATGGTAAGATATACTTTTGGATGTTCTATAAGAACAATCGTTAAGCTTAATCGGTCCAAGTAGGGTTGAAATATCGTGAATGAGAATTATAACTCAATGAATGAAATTCAAAATAATGTAATTAAGAAATTATTAATAAATAATAACTAACACTCACTTTCTTAAAATGTCGAGATTAAAATTGACATACCTGAAAAAAAAAAAAAGAAAAGAATAATTAATTTGTGAACTACAAGAGATAAAACACCAACAAAAAAAATTATCTTAAAATAACAAGAGATAACAAAACAAAAGAAGAATTCATCTTAAAGTTACAAGAGATTACCAAAACAAAAGAAGAATTCATCTTAAAGTTACAAGAGATTACCAAAACAAAAGACGAATTCATCTTTAAATTACAAGAGATTAACAAAACAAAAGAAGAATTTATCTTAAAATTACAAGAGATTACCAAAACAAAACAAGAATTCATCTTAAAATTACAAGAGATTACCAAAACAAAAAAAGAAGAATTCATCTTAAAATTACAAGAGATTAACAAAACAAAAGAAGAATTCATCTTTAAATTACAAGAGATTAACAAAACAAAAGACGAATTCATCTTTAAATTACAAGAGATTATCAAAAGAAAAGACGAATTCATCTTAAAATTACTAGAGATTATCGAAACAGAAGAAGAATTAAGATTACTTTTAAATGCAGATAGTTCTCGGCATTAGACTGAACTTGGGTTATTTTTCTCTTCGGAGCAAATAGTTTCTGTGAACAATTTAAGTTCTCAACATCTTAATGTTTTTTGACCCTTTTATCATTTTATTTATACTCAAAATAAACACCTAATAAACCATTAAAAGTCTGAGTTAAATGACATTATTTTCTCTTTTTTTTCTTATTATGTATTTCCTTCTTCGATTTTTTAAAAAAAAAAAAATATTATAAATGGAAGGAGAATAAAATTAATATGTGGGACACTGAACTCTTAATATTATATAAAGATCTTTGTCTAGAACTTTATTTTAATATCTTCGTTATTTTCAAACAATAAAATATTTCATTATTTCTTTTCTAACATTTAATAATAAAAGATAGTATAAAAGTAAATAAAATGTGTCTTTTTTATTTAATATTCCAGATTAACCCTAGAGTGGTACTGCCCCATATTAGTACGTTATAGGTACTGCTTCGTAATTTTTACGAAGTTATTCTTTATCACAAATTTCTTTAGATAATTCCGTTAATATAACTTAATTTGAACTTGATTTGAGTTATAAAATACATAAANTCACTAGAGTGGAAAAAAAGAGGAATTGTTCAAAACAATGTGACACGCATGCGCAATTAAAACAGGTATGTAAAGAATCACTTTCTACGAATCTAAACAGAGATGTAATGTTTATATTACGTAACAATCGTAGATAAAAAATATTGCTTACTTCAAAATGTTCCCCTATTTTATTTTTATATCAATTTGTTTTGATAGTGTGACCCATTCTTTGTTTAATGGTGACTTAATTGTTAATTTATTATAATAATTTTGACCATGTTATTTAATTAATTGTACATAATATTATTTTTATTATTTTAGTAATGTCTCACGGTAGATCAGTACGCTGTGTGTTTAGCAACCAATTTCTATTTATGCAGCATTACTGTTATTTTATGTAAATAAAGTGTTTCTCTCTGCTTCTATGTTTAAGACATTTACAGTACCTATCTGTATATTATATCTAACAATCTATAATATGCATACAGTATAGAGAGTTGTTATCTATAATAGTTTAAAAATAAACTTTTCTCCGCGGCTGGGAACTAGATTTTTCCTGGGAAAACGACTTACAAGATTAGTTTCGTATATACAAGTTTCGTTACTGTTAGGGATTGAGCTAAAATCTGATTCCACTGTTCTGCAAAAATCAGCTCCAGAATGAAAATGTCCTTTTTCTGAAGTATTTGTGCTGAATTCGAATATGAAGTGAAAATATCCCCTGTACGTTCAGTTTTCCTGGAACATTCACCTAAAGTTCGGAAAAAACCTTTTTGTTTTTAATTTTAGATTAGCGTTCTTCATGGTTAGAATATGTTTAAACGCAGTATATATAATAATATATATTTTTACGAATTTGTTCTGGGCGAAAAATTGGGTCGAAAACACCCAAAAACACAATGTTTCCGAATTTTATGCGCATTTTCCGGGAAAACTGTACGTATAGGAGAAATTTCGACTTCATATTCGGTTCACCAACCTCAAAAACATAGAGTTGAGATATAACTTTGTTGGACCCCAAAAGTTTGTTGAAGTTTGTAGAACAGTGTTATTAATGTAATGATATTTGTTTTCTACGAATTTTAAAGAAGGCGGAACGTTGATTAATTTAATTATGACCCAAAGTTCATTTCGCTAAACAAGGGTTCCCCCACCCCATCCTAGCTATCTCATTACAGACCTACGAGTCAGTTGGCTGCTAGTTTTGGTTGCGTCATCCCGCTACGATTCTGGCATCACTTGCTGGCATTACTTGCTGGCATCACTTGCTGGCATCTCTTGCGTCAGTTAATTCCCAACCGGGTCTCATCACTGTTCCGTGTTCTTCAGAAACGGAAACATTTCATTCAATCACTTGAGTCTCAGCATCCCACGATTCACCTCGAGGATTAATTCTTCAATCACTTGCTGAATTGCCTTCCTTCGTCAATTACCACCTCATGTTTAATCCTAAGTTAATCCCGTGGTCAGGTTTACATTTCTACTCTCCACCATTGAGAATCTCTGTGGACATTTTGTGGTTTACAATTAAGCCTTAAGTTACTTTATTCACGGCATCAAAATTAAGCATTTTTCTTAATTCTATTGTAACATGTCAAAAAACACGCAGCAAAATATCAAAGTGTCAGCAAAATAACTAACAGGCTGGAAATTTTTAAGAAAAAGTTACTTAATCGTAGGTTATAAACTCTTCCACATTCTCCATTTTTATATACCTATTAATGTGTGATATTGTGCTAAATATTTAAGGGTCGGTTTCAGAAAGGAGGTTTAACGCTAGTCCCGGATTAAATCACTGATTTAGTCCAGGACTAAGCAAATCCGATTTCTAAGACAAGGTTTAAATCTGTTTTAATCTAGGACTAAGCACTTAACCTAGACCGGCTTCAGAGACAAGGATTAACGCGAGATTAAACTCCATATTTAGTACTGGACTAAGATATAAGACGAGGTTTAAGCTAGTTCTAGACTAAAATTTAAACTAGGACTAAAGTTCTCGACTAAATCCTGAGTTAGGTGTTAAATTTAATCCAAAACTTAAACCTGGTAGGGGGCAGGTTTAAGTTTTGGATTAAATAAAGAATGAATCATAAATTTATTTAATACAGCATTATTTAAAAACTTTTTTTGAAAATTAAATACACGTTATTTAAAATTAATTAACCTAGGTTTACACAATTTTTTTTAGTTTTTATCTATAAATTTAGAATTCACTACTATAGAATATTCTTGTACGGTATCTAGTATTAAAAAAGAAGGGTATTTATGTGATTTTTTTTTCTTTATTTCGTTTTTTAAGTTTATCACAAAATAAAACAAAAATCATAATAATAATAATAACTAAATAATTTGATTTTTAAAAATGGATTATATTGAATATTTAGATTTAATTTAGACGACAATGAAGACATATTAAACAGAAGAAAAAATTTATTAAGTAATTTTAACCTNGAGAGAGAGAGAGAGAGAGAGAGAGAGAGAGAGAGAGAGAGAGAGAGAGAGAGAGAGAGAGAGAGAGAGAGAGAGAGAGAGAGAGAGAGAGAGAGAGAGAGAGAGAGAGAGAGAGAGAGAGAGAGAGAGAGAGAGAGAGAGAGAGAGAGAGAGAGAGAGAGAGAGAGAGAGAGAGAGAGAGAGAGAGAGAGAGAGAGAGAGAGAGAGAGAGAGAGAGAGAGAGAGAGAGAGAGAGAGAGAGAGAGAGAGAGAGAGAGAGAGAGAGAGAGAGAGAGAGAGAGAGAGAGAGAGAGAGAGAGAGAGAGAGAGAGAGAGAGAGAGAGAGAGAGAGAGAGAGAGAGAGAGAGAGAGAGAGAGAGAGAGAGAGAGAGAGAGAGAGAGAGAGAGAGAGAGAGAGAGAGAGAGAGAGAGAGAGAGAGAGAGAGAGAGAGAGAGAGAGAGAGAGAGAGAGAGAGAGAGAGAGAGAGAGAGAGAGAGAGAGAGAGAGAGAGAGAGAGAGAGAGAGAGAGAGAGAGAGAGAGAGAGAGAGAGAGAGAGAGAGAGAGAGAGAGAGAGAGAGAGAGAGAGAGAGAGAGAGAGAGAGAGAGAGAGAGAGAGAGAGAGAGAGAGAGAGAGAGAGAGAGAGAGAGAGAGAGAGAGAGAGAGAGAGAGAGAGAGAGAGAGAGAGAGAGAGAGAGAGAGAGAGAGAGAGAGAGAGAGAGAGAGAGAGAGAGAGAGAGAGAGAGAGAGAGAGAGAGAGAGAGAGAGAGAGAGAGAGAGAGAGAGAGAGAGAGAGAGAGAGAGAGAGAGAGAGAGAGAGAGAGAGAGAGAGAGAGAGAGAGAGAGAGAGAGAGAGAGAGAGAGAGAGAGAGAGAGAGAGAGAGAGAGAGAGAGAGAGAGAGAGAGAGAGAGAGAGAGAGAGAGAGAGAGAGAGAGAGAGAGAGAGAGAGAGAGAGAGAGAGAGAGAGAGAGAGAGAGAGAGAGAGAGAGAGAGAGAGAGAGAGAGAGAGAGAGAGAGAGAGAGAGAGAGAGAGAGAGAGAGAGAGAGAGAGAGAGAGAGAGAGAGAGAGAGAGAGAGAGAGAGAGAGAGAGAGAGAGAGAGAGAGAGAGAGAGAGAGAGAGAGAGAGAGAGAGAGAGAGAGAGAGAGAGAGAGAGAGAGAGAGAGAGAGAGAGAGAGAGAGAGAGAGAGAGAGAGAGAGAGAGAGAGAGAGAGAGAGAGAGAGAGAGAGAGAGAGAGAGAGAGAGAGAGAGAGAGAGAGAGAGAGAGAGAGAGAGAGAGAGAGAGAGAGAGAGAGAGAGAGAGAGAGAGAGAGAGAGAGAGAGAGAGAGAGAGAGAGAGAGAGAGAGAGAGAGAGAGAGAGAGAGAGAGAGAGAGAGAGAGAGAGAGAGAGAGAGAGAGAGAGAGAGAGAGAGAGAGAGAGAGAGAGAGAGAGAGAGAGAGAGAGAGAGAGAGAGAGAGAGAGAGAGAGAGAGAGAGAGAGAGAGAGAGAGAGAGAGAGAGAGAGAGAGAGAGAGAGAGAGAGAGAGAGAGAGAGAGAGAGAGAGAGAGAGAGAGAGAGAGAGAGAGAGAGAGAGAGAGAGAGAGAGAGAGAGAGAGAGAGAGAGAGAGAGAGAGAGAGAGAGAGAGAGAGAGAGAGAGAGAGAGAGAGAGAGAGAGAGAGAGAGAGAGAGAGAGAGAGAGAGAGAGAGAGAGAGAGAGAGAGAGAGAGAGAGAGAGAGAGAGAGAGAGAGAGAGAGAGAGAGAGAGAGAGAGAGAGAGAGAGAGAGAGAGAGAGAGTGTGTAAGTAAGAGAGAGAGAGAACACGAGATACTAAACTAAACTGTAAACTCTTTTTTTCTCAACAGTTTAAAAATGGAATCCAAAATAAAATAGGTTTTTTCCCTCTAACGTTTAAAAAAAGCAACTAATCGCATTTGGAGTTAAAAATGAGAATAAAATAACATACATTACATAGGTTTTAGAGTAGGAAAGAAGGGGAAAAAGATGGAAGAGTGATAGATAAAGGTTAAAATTTATACTGACCAAAGCCCCTAAATTTTTTTTTGTTTTTTTTTGAGGGGGGGAGGGGGGGCGGCTAAATCGGTTTGCCCAGGACGCATCCTACCCTAAATCGGGGTCTGCCAATAATGATAAATACTAAAAATCAGGAATTATTACAATCATTGTTAATTTCAAATGATTTACTTTTAAAAAAATGTATTATCTAAAAAAAATTATAATCATTTGTTTACTTTTTTGACTTGTTAACTCCGGGGTTAAATATTGGATTACCGAGATAAGGTTTGATAGGAATTAGCTTAGTCTCGGACTAAAGTTAGCTCGGGTTTATTTAATCTACGGGTTAACTAGTCCGCGACTAAGTCAAACACTCAGGGATATTTTTCCCCCTACATATAGTTGGTAGCACTGAATTGATTAAAACAAATAAAAAGTATATGTTTACTTTATTTGTTGTGACATTAGTCCGAGACTAAGCTAATCCTTGAGTAAAACCTTCTCTCTGAAATCCAATATTTAACCCCAGAGTTAGAAAGTCCTCGACTAACGCTAGTCGCGGACTAGTTAAATCCTGCTTTCTGAAACCGACCCTAAATCTTTTATTTTTTATTTATTTTTTTTTTTGTTTCTCTATTCTTCACCTTAGTTGTTTCTATGTGCAAAATTTGGATAAGATTAAATGAAGGGATGTGGTTCAAAATTGGGGTAATAGGCAGAGCCGGATTTACGTTTTGGTCGCATGAGGTCTATCCATTTTTTGCCGCCCCCTTCTAGAGCTTTTACTGGCAAAAATACCCCCC